>JAJMAK010000119.1:0-43324 GCA_030572615.1 Metschnikowia lachancei
GACCCAGCGATCCGTCCATAGGCACACCACAGCTGCAACAGAGCACTGTGGCAACACCTTCATGGTGATGATGTGGTTGTAATGGGGTGTATGACATGGTATTTATGGGGTGGTCTTCTTTTCGTTCTTGAATATCCCGGAACTGCTGGAAGAAGAAAGTATGCAATGATGTGCTTCAACTGAGCTATAGGTGCAACAAAGGCGAGGATTCCTATGTGATGAAAACGATGAAGAGTTTAGTTTTCTTCTTCTGTTCTTTTCTTTTGATTTCTAGGAAAAAACACAAGTATATGTCTTTTTCCGCTTTGCCACTAAAATCTGTCTCCTGGTAAAGAATAGTAAAAACTCCGTGCGAGGCATCTGAAAAAAGATGTGCGCATGAGATGAGCTCTTCACTTGACTAATCAGTGACGGGGCCACACCCGTACATCCCCATAACCCCATAAAGCCATAAAGCCAATAGCACCACTGCAATTTGAAAGAGCCCCATAATGATTTCCTTCTTCTTTGTGCTTTTTCTAGTAACGAAAAACCTTCTTTGCAAGAATTGGCTCTTTTCTTCGTTCTAACCATATTTCACGATGATAAAAAAATGTTAGTATTCTTTTCACCGCTGTGTATTGTGCACAAGTCCCAGCGGCTGAATTATGGAGGTTTCAGACTGCAAATTGTCCAAATGTTTTGTTTTCCTTTTCAATATTGGAAGGGGTTGGAAATGAATGAAAGAGGAATTTGAAAATATTCGAAAACATTTGAAAATTTAAAGACTCAAAGATTCAAAGATTCAAAGAAAAGTGGAAAAGTGGAAAAGTGGAAAAGTGGATAAAAAGTCTGCCTGTTCCACAGCGGATAAAATATGCCTGGGGTAAAAACACCAAGATTTGGGGCCTGGTTCCGCAGCTTTTCGCCTCACCCATCCGAGCACCGGCCCTAGCGCGAGGAGCTCACTGCCCACCACGCCTCTACTAAATTGTGCAAGACACTGTAGGAAGTTTACCTGAAAACCATTTATAAGGTGTGAAATTCTTGAAACGAAGAAATTGAAACGAAGAAATTGAAACACACACACAATTGAAACCCGTTTTTTTTCTAAAGATTTATGCCTACCCTTATAGAGAGGTAAGGTCCTGGCATCGCCTGCTTCCTGGTGAGCACCGCGCGCTCAGACACTAGAGTGCACACTGGTGGAGATACATACATACATGTTTCTACCTGGTGCTTGAGCTCTATAACAAACCATTTTCCAATAGAGAAACGCCAACCTTACTCCACGCGTCGTATCACTAGAACCCCCGAAATATTTGTTTTTGATGGTGGAAAGGAAAAGAGGAGCTGCAAGCATCGCCGAAGCGCCGCCTAAAAGGGTCAAAAGAGAGTCGCATGTCAAAACAGAAGCAAAGACTGACCAACAGTCGCTAAGACTGGGAGCTGGCGCTGAAAATGGCATCACTGTTCACAGTGAACCTGAGAAGGATGAAGATGGTGATATCTTTGAGGATACTCTCAATGGTGATGAAGATGGGGAGTTGAAGGATACCAATGGTGATGATGATCAACATGGTGCAGTCAATAAACCAATTTCCAAGAATGGAAAGGACAACAACGAAGAGGATGATAACGATAATGAAAATGAAAATGACGAAGAGGATGATGAAGATGATGACAATGCTAAAGATGATGAAGAAGATGACGACGAAGAGGAAAAACGCAGAATCACCGTTTTCAACTTCGACGGTATAGAGTACTCGTTCAAAGAACGGCCTTCGGTGCTTGAAGAGCGCGAGGGCAAGATCGAGTTCCGTGTTGTTAATAACGACAACACCCGCGAGAACATGATTGTTCTCACCGGGCTCAAGAATATCTTCCAAAAACAATTGCCCAAGATGCCGCGCGAATATATCCTGCGGTTGGTTTACGACCGGTCCCATCTCTCCATGGCTGTGGTACGTAAACCATTGACTGTGGTGGGTGGTATCACTTACCGGCCCTTCGATAGTAGGGGATTTGCAGAGATTGTCTTCTGTGCGATCTCATCCACGGAGCAAGTGCGAGGCTACGGTGCACATCTCATGAATCACTTGAAAGACTACGTGCGAGCCACTTCCCCAGTGAAGTATTTCCTCACTTATGCAGATAACTATGCTATCGGCTACTTTAAGAAACAAGGCTTCACCAAAGAAGTCTCCCTCGATAAGCTGGTGTGGGTGGGGTACATTAAGGATTACGAGGGTGGTACGTTGATGCAGTGCTCCATGCTCCCGTCACGGCTCCGATACCTAGATTCAGGAAAGATTCTTTTACTTCAAAAGGCGGCCATTGAGAAGAAAATTAAAATGCGCTCCCGCTCGCACGTGGTTCGCCCCGGGCTTCAGGTGTTCAAGAACGCCAAACCTGGTTTTAAACTCCTGGCACATGAAATTCCGGGGCTTATAGAGAGCGGGTGGCTGGAGGAAATGGACAAGCTTGCGCAGAAACCAAAACGGGGACCACACTACAACTTCATGGTCACGTTGCTTTCGGAACTCACCAATCACCCCCTGGCATGGCCTTTTGCCGTGCCTGTTAATAAGGAAGAAGTCGGTGACTACTATGATGTGATTAAGGAGCCCATGGACCTCTCTACTATGGAACTGAAGCTTGAAAACGACAAGTACGAGTCGTTCGAACAGTTCCTCTACGACTGCAGGCTTATCTTCAACAACTGTCGGTCATATAACGCAGAAACCACAACCTACTACAAAAACGCCACCAAACTCGATAAATTCCTCAACAAGAAGGTTAAGGAAAGTTCCGACTACGCCCACTACTTAGACCTGTGATGATTTCCAAAAAGATGCATTTGTCATCTGACATGAAGGTTGCGCACTGCTATGGTCACTTGCCTGCACAATGTCCCGGGTACCTTTCCGAAGTGGCACTAGAAGTGGATGCGAGATCCGCAAACTTCAGCGTTGCTCCTCTTGACTTGTTAAACGGTAACTCGACGGAAATAAAAACTCGTTAAAACAAAGCAAAAGAAAACAAAAATGGCACAAATCTATACTAGCTCGACCTCCCCAGAAGTGGCCAAGTCTGTGGCCTCGTTCGTTCTTAAGCATCAAGATGAAGCACTTGCTAAGGCCGGTAGTTTCAAGATTGCCGTTTCCGGTGGATCCATGGGTAAAGTATTGAAGGCAGGCTTGGTCGACAATGCAGATGCTGCAGACAAGGTTCAGTGGGAAAAATGGGAGATTTTTTTCTCGGATGAGCGGTTGGTGCCTTTGGACCATGCTGACTCCAACTACGGACTTTTGGAGGAATCGGTGCTCAAGTACTTGACCGGAGCTAAGCCTAAGGTGCACACCATTGATGCTTCTCTTGTGACGGGAAACGACGGACAGATCGAAGGTGCAGATGAGCAAAAAGACGAAGCCATTGCTCAGGCATATGCTAAGGTTCTCCCAGGTGATTTGAAGGTGGACTTGGTTCTTTTGGGATGTGGACCAGATGGGCACACTTGCTCTTTGTTTCCTGGACACGCTTTGTTAAAGGAGACGGAAAAGACCATTGCGCTTATCAGGGACTCGCCTAAGCCACCTCCAAGAAGAATCAGTTTCACATTCCCTGTTTTGGCCAAGGCCGGTGCCATTGCCTTCATTGCTGAGGGCGAGGGTAAAGCGCCCGTGATTGACGAGATCTTCAACGATAAGCTGACGCAATTGCCATGCAAGCTCGTGAACGATCTTGGTGTTCCAGTTTCGTGGTTTGTTAACGACGCTGCTCTCACGGGCATCAGTGTTCCGGCCTCCAAGTATTAATGTGGGTTTTTCACATGTGTAGAATAAAAGCGGTGTTGGCTTACATATGAGACAATTCAAAGGAGAAAGAAGCGCTGCTCCATGTGTTTTATTAGATTATAATATTATCTTATTGGTTTGAATGAGTTATGTAATAACAAAATGCTTGTAATTCCTTTAGTTCAATAATCTTCTTATACAAAAACATAAAAAAGAACAAAAAACCAATCAAAAACCAATCAAAAACTGAAGGTATTGTAAGTGTATATTATTGTAAGTGTATATTTATTATAAGTGTATTGCTGGTCAGCTTCTGTAGCTTGCCGTTATATCCAGCCATGACGAGTGATTTATTCGGAGAAGATAAAAAACGAGAAGATCTGGGAATTTCATTGTGGTAGCCAATTTTGTAAAGAGCCCCCTTTTTAGTAAATAATCAGAGTAAAATGATTCAGACTAACCGGACTCCTTCATAACACTATGTGCTCATTTAAATAGGTGTTCATTTAAATAGGTGTTCATTTAAATAGGTGGATATTCTGTGATGGCATGCGCTCGACAAATTGAGAGACGAGCAGATAACCCAATAAATACTGCCAGGACTTTTGGGTGACACCACTTTTGGGTATCAATTCCGTCACTAACTCAGCAACGTAATTATCGACCGAGTGTCCAAGTTTTGAGTTATAGTTAAGGGTATTGAAGGTTTAGAGTATTCAAAGGTGGAAGTATATTCACGAGGTAGTAAGCGAGAATGTGAGATCAATCATGGGAAATACGTCAAATACAAATTCAGATAAAACAACTATTTCGACCATTGCACATATTCTCAGAGTTGGCGATATAGTCACAAGGGAAATTTAAACCCAAACACGATCAAGTCAATGGTTTCTTTCATCGTGACATGTTATTGAGGGCCACTGCCTTTCAAGAGTAAACCGGCAACAGATAGAAGATAAGGAGACGAGAGATAAAATAAAAGAAACAAAGAAACAAAGAAACAAAGAAACAAAAGAGATTAAAAAAGGAAAATTCTTTTCTCTGGATTCTTAACAATGATATGTGGAATTAAATAAACTTTTAAGAACCTATCTGCTCTTAAACATTATGACTCCATACCTTAATTCAATACAGTCTTTATCAACACTTTTGACTTGATAATGTGAAAAATATACGAGCAATTTATTGATTGATTCAATACTAAGCAATAAATTGAGGTCCCTTTTCTTGAACCATCACCTTCAAAGAATTGGTGATATTCACATTATTAAGCACCAAGACACCATTACTCATCTACCGCACCACTGTTCATGAATCAATACCACCATCGAGGCCAAGGCTAAATCGTCACAAGATGGGCTAAAAGGTAATTTTGAAATGTTTTTCGAGAAAAAAGCCCAGGAAGAAATAACAACAATAAAAAGAACAATACAAAGTGTTGATACAAAGTGTTGATACAAAATGCTATGACCTAAAATACCCCCACTACCAACCATTATAACCAGGTCCCACATACCTCCAAAAGCCTCACTTCGCGCAACAGCCTTGTCCATATCGATCGCTTATAGCCCACCAAAAAATGGGTATGTAAGATTCGAAATCAAAACAAACCAATTGCGATTGACAAAAAAGGCTATATAAGAGAGGTATAAGATAAACCCAAGCTATAAGAGAGGTATAAGATAAGCAATCAAATAAAGCTATAATAAGCAGCTGAAATAAGCAATCACCCATGAAAAACATCGTGACTGACAATCTAGGCGTCGCACTATGGCTTTGCCCTAAGAAAAACACCCTGCTCTCAGATAAATTGGACGTGTTGATGGGCCTGCTTGCCACAGTATTCCCCGGGCAGGTGCCGGAGTTTGAGCCCCACATCACCATCACCACCAACATCTGCCTTGACTTGAACAATGCCAAAGATGAAGTGGACCGCATCTTATCTGCGTGTTGCATTGCACTTGACTCGCTTCCTAAAAACGGAATGGACACAGCATGGATCAAGTTGGGCCGTGTGGCCAGCCAGAAAAAGTTCTTCAAGAAGCTTTACTTGCAGGTTCTCCGGGACCCCACGCTCATTTCGTTTGCCCGAATTGTGCGGGAGTTATTTGTCATTCTTCCCGAAATGACCGAGTTGGAGCACAAGGTGAAAAACCCCCACTTGTTTCATACCGATACCCACGGCAACATTGTGCGGCGCAAGCGGCTGAGTTCCAAACCCTCGAAGTCCAAAATTGTAGACGTAGCCTTGGATATGCCGCGGATCCAGCAAGATCTGGCTCTTGAAGCTGCACGGTGGTCGGTGGACGAATACGACCCGCACCTCTCGCTTGTGTATAGCAATTTGCACCCGATAGATAACGCCTTGTGGCATACCATCCGCTCGCGTGTTTCTGATTATCTTTCCTTGGAAGATTGCGACCTGGAGGACTGGGATGTTCACGGGAATGGGCTCGAATGGGACGGTGGAGTGTTGAAGTTGGTTCTTTGTGAGGGCGACATCAGTGAGTGGGCTGTGCTTGGTTCTGTGGATTTACATATGTGAGTTTATGTGTGTGTCTTGGGGTGGTTTTGATTGGGTCATTTACTGTTGATTGGGTCATTTACTGCTTCGAAAACGTTGTTTGGAAGAAAAACAACCGAGCTGTTAGATTGCTACATTTTAGGGGGTGATTCTCATTTTCTTCCTTGGTCAAAGTACCTCTCTTTGTTGGGACCTTTTGGTGTGATGCCATGGGGATTCCGCCTCAGCCGGTGCATTCCATTGATCTACCTTTACCGGAGGATGAAATGCTTGTTATAACACGTTCTTCTAAGCTTTATTCAACGCTTCCAGATATATCTTCTGCATTCATGGCTTTTATGTCAATTTTGACGTTTTACTGGCTTTCTCGATGAAGGATTATGCGCCAAAACACTCAGAAAGACCCACCTGTTGAGTTTTATTGGCCAATATGGAACACTCAAATACCAAGCACTCGAAATATGATGAAATTCTCCGTCGCATATGCCTTTTGCTGCAGGTCGTGACGTTTCTTCTTGTGACACTCTATTCTCAGCCTTCACTCAACCTCTAAGACACTCAGCCAAGACACTGACTCACAGAGTGTTCAACTCGGGTGAGGACCATGTCTGTGATAGGTGAATAGAATTGCCATTTGTGATAGTGAAAAGGTAGCACTTCTTACCTGCTGCTTGTCATTTAGATTGAGAAAGTTTACTAAGCTCACCCCATTTTAGCTCCACATGACCCATTGAACTTGTTGAAAACCCGTGTCACTAATAAATGATTTTTGGGTAAAAAAAAAAACAATGTCATCATTGAAAGCTAAGGGTTGCTTCCCCATTGAGATAATGGTACTCTTGATACTCTTGAGGAACGACAAATCACCAACTTTTCCCCCATTCGGTCCCCTGATTGGAATTCCCCTGTTATAACTAGTGCAGTCATGGTTGTAGCCAGTGACTTGAGACTTCTTCTATTCGGTTATGCTCGTATGCTTTGAGACTGAAGAGTCATTTCTGCAAAGTAAAGCTTTGATGAGGTATTTTTCGAGCTTCTTCATATACGGGCATTCCTCTACTTGAAATACACTGGAGCTTTCAAGTCTGGGAAAACACTTTTAGGCGATGACTTATAAAGTATGCTCATTTATATAAAAGAGGACGATTCTATGTGTCTGACCCTTACTAGCGCATCATTTTACCGACCTTTTTATCTTAAAACTACCAAAGGTAACTTTTCAGTGTGTCAAAATGTGGGTATTTGAAACATATTGAACGATTTTTAGTGCAAGTGTCAAAGTCTAGTGCATCTGCTAATTAACACAGTAGGTTGAGAAAAGTCTCAATCGGCCTTTTTAGTGAATAGCCTTACCACTGTTTTCACGTTTCCATATCTCATAAATAACATAAATAGGGGTATATTACTTACTTGGGGAATCACCGAGACACGAGTTTGCTATGAAGCCAAATATCTGAGGAGGAATCTTCACCATGATGTCAAACTGCATTCCTAGCCAGTATTTAAGGGCCAATGCCACATGAATGATGGCAGTTATAAACATGGATCTGCCGTACCATTTGTGAAAGAAGACAAGTTTATCGGAAAAGAGACCGGACTCAGCAGAAAACACATTGTTTTTGGTGACAAGTATGAAAATAACTGGAACACGAACTATTAATTTACTGACATGCGCACTATGACGAGGTGATATCCTTGAAAACTCCCAAACCGAAACTAAAGAGTAATTATTCGTCACACGCACGGTTGTGATTTCTTCAGGCGAGGTTCCATCAACTCAAGCATCTCCACGTCACTTTTGAAGACCAAATCGACCAGGATCTGGACCTCACCGCGGCATCATATTCAACGACCAGCCAAATCTGGTCAAGCTCAAGCTTGCTCGCAATCGTTTCCCAAATACCGGGATATATCGGAAGTTTATGAGTGTTCGTGTATTGAGGCTCACAAAGAGTTCTTCTGGACTATAACGACACCAGGGAGGCCCTCTCACTGACTATTTTCCATTATGATGACAGGAAACTCTTGAGCTTTTTGAAGTCTGACCCCATTGATATTGGTGCTACCCATAGTTTAACTTTCTTCAAGGAGTACACTGTGCTAGGGCTCTACATCAATATGAGAGCGGGCTAAATTCTTCAACAAGAAAGCGATATGTATGGCCGAGGTATGGTGGTTCAACCAATTTTACCAATCTGTAATAACCATACTGTATGGGACATATGGGAAATTGAAAGCAATCAAAAAGCCACATCCATTCTTTAGCTTTCCAGAAAATGTCGTCACGTTTCAAGAAGCTCAAAGTTTAGGACTATCAATGAGAATGAACATTCATACCCGGAGCCAAATAAACTGATTTGACGATACTGACGGATCACGGTCAGCTTTTCGTCATGTGCACAATCGAACATGACATGTATTCTCACCATGACATGTATTCATTTTGGACCCATCGCAAACACCAGAATTGCGTCTGCTCCACTTCTCGGGCAACGCAATTTATCAAAAGTCATTAACTAGCTTCAAGAAAAATCTCCGTTTTGTCTCCTTGAGCTCATGGTTGAGGAACTGCAGAAAACATAATCCCATACAACTTAGAACCACCACACTTCCCAAGAAGCTTGTCATGACAAACTTGGAACGTCTTTATCCCTTTGTACTCCAAAATCCACTTATCTGGGCCCAAAGAATAAGCCAAGCTGAACCCAGGGTCTGGTTTCTGAGAAAAGACAAACTGGCCCAGTGTATTCATGGTCACGTATGCATTCATTGTTATGGATTTCAAGGTATTGGTTTCTTTATCGTAGCTAAATGAAGAAGTAGTTGGACCCAAATGAATTAAGCCGAGGGGGCTCGATTTTGAAATTATCGCTGTATTTCTCGACCTGGGGGATAGTCAAGTATCCTGGAACAATGCTTGGGCTTCCAAGGGACAATCAAGGCAAAACTAAGAGAATGCAATTCTCACAATGGTTTCATCATGTTAGGGGAATTTCAGAAAGAATCCCTCTTGACCGTTTTATATTCGAACCATGGTGTTTGGTCCTACCCCACTATAGTATTAGGATATGTACTAAAGTGAAGTTGCCCCGATTATTTCGAAAACTCTCTTCGAAAAGCGATTTGATGATGGGCTTTTTCCAAAATCATACTCCACTTTTCTCAGCACTACAATAGTGGGTTTGTTCTAGAAAAACAATCACCCAGGTTTGGCGATGCAGAAGGGGACTATTGTTCAGTTTGCGGGGTTCTTCTGCTTATAAATACGGAAACAATAGGCATGGTCTGAATACCTTTCTGAAAAGAAAAAAGAAAAAAAGAAAAAAGAAAAAACTAAAGAGAGAAATAATACATTTAGGGTCTCAATCTTTTGTTAATTTTGATCAAATAGTACTCCAAAAGTTGGTCAAATGATGTAATTGCGGAGGACATTCAAGGGGTGGCGATTTCTGGTTATAAGGCCATTTACAAGGATAATCTAGGAATATTCACCAACGATCACACTACAATCCTATAATGGAAATAGGTGTTCCACTTACTTCAAGTGCTTCTGAGTCCATCTCTCCATAGAGAGGCAATTATATCTGCGGGAGTATACTATAATCACATGTGTTTCCTTATTTAAACTTTGACTTAACTGGAGGAGACTTCTATTAAAATAAGGCGATCAAGCACTTCAAAGACTGTTGAATTGCAAAAGCCAACTCTAGTTTATTTTTTGTGTGCTTTTTGTAGATTTTTGTAGATGTTTATCAGGATCTAATGAGATGTGTGGTTGATGTAATGAGATTGTGCTAAATCATATATATTGAACATACATTACTTGGTTGGGGAAGTGGGAAATTCACCATACACATGTGCGGTAATCAAATGAATCAAAACTCTACAGACATTTCTTTAATAATCTCCTTTTCAAACGACAATGAAACGATTCTTCAAGTTTCGAGGTCTTTCGGAAGAACTTATCCATATTCTATGGTGATTTACTTTAAACCTCCGATATAGATTCTTACCAATGTGGCCATCAGAAAGTTTCCTTTGCACTGTGAAATTTAGATAGTATACCCTCTGGTTCATTCTTTTTGAGAGTATAAAAACATGACAGCATAAAACCATGACAGCATAAAACCAATCTTGGTGGAACAGTTGTTTTTAATAAGATAACAATTTAAAGTGGAATCGGGTCTTGGCTCAAGGGTGAGGCTTACTTTTTTTCAAAATTTCGGAAACACGCTCAAATATGGAGCGCCTACAGTAATTTCAGCTCCCCGACACCCGGTTGCGATATAATTAGTAGAGCTTACTGTTCGAATTTCGCCGTCAAACATTCAACAGGTAAGCTTTTCGAACGCCAAGAAGGGTGTGATGCGTGATTGACTAGTCTCAAGAACAGGTTCTCATTCTGAAACCTCCCGTCTCATAATTCTGCTGGGTTTGTTCGATATTTACCAAATAAAGCCCTTACGCAAGGCCTCTGTTTCGACGGTTCAGAACCCAAGCATGTATTATCTGACCCAACCAGAGCCTTTTCTAGGGCTAAAGATTATATATGATAAAATCCAGAGACTTTCATAGTCATTATATAGGTAATGTAGTGAGAATTAAAGCCAGGTCAGTACTGCGAATGCAAAATCAACTATCTATCGTATCTAGGCAGATTTCTAGTAAACCCGACCGGAAGCTCCTTCTATTACGTCTGAATGAACTTTTTAAGGGCTGGTTCTTTAGACTATCGTTTGTTTTGAATGGATCTAACCATGTCTCTGTCAAGATTATTCTGTTCAGCTGCTACTGCTACCATCAGTTGTTGCCTCTGTCACCGCAACTTCCCAAGGTCCAAAGCACTGCCAGCTGGCTGGCTAAGATAGGACTACTGTCCTAATCCAGCCATTATGTAAGCCCCTACTACGTTCAATGGCCAGTGACTTGGCCGTTAAGTATCTTCCAGCATCTAGCAAGCACATTCCATAACCATAAGTATTCCTTTAGACTCTTCTAGAAGTGCTTCAGGAATAATTATATCGCCCTCTTCCCACCCGTGGTTTTGTTAGGGAAACACAGGCCAGATTGACTTGAATACAGTTATTAGAGACTTCTCACTCCCTTCATACTTATAATAATACTAGATATGTTATAATAAACAACAATTGATTGGATCTTCAAGAAAAGTCTTTTAGAACATATTCTGGCCCTTATTTACCACTGATTCATGCCTCCTTTTGAATTTTTCCATCCCATTATCAGAAGTCCCGAGAAAATACACCATCAAATTCTTAGAAGCATTTCTGAAGCGTTGGGGACTTTTCTTTCGCCTTTCACCTAATAAATACAAGGCTTTTCCAAAATTTGCTTCAATCTTTCACCTCTATAAAGCCTTCCTACAATATGTGAAGATGTAAAGACTTGCTTTAGTGACTTTTCCATTCATGATATGAAGAAAAACATCTACACCGTAATAAATGTTTTTTTAATAAGAAAACTTCAAAATTTAGGCTATTTCGGTATCCTTTCTTTTTCAAATTGGGTATCCTTAAAGATTCCAACACGTTTAAGACACTTCTTCTCAGCCAAATATCATCACTCCTCTTCATCTGTTTGGACGATATCTTCAAAGGAGATTCTCACCGGTGATCCTCCCGAATCTCTCGTGACACCAATCAGTTGATCGCTAGACCATTTGAAAGAGCTTCTTCCCTTATAAGTCAACATAATCTCATTTCTCGAGTCCGGAGAAAGCAACAAGAAGCCTGTATGTGGATTGTCACTCAACACAAACTTTCCTGTTTTGCTGACACTCAAGTACTTTTCAATTCCAGATAACTTCAAAGCCCCGTCCACGGTATAGTCAAAAAGCCATATCTCATTGCTCACAACTACCCTTTCATGGTTGATTCCTAGGTATTTATGAACGGGCTTGTTTCCAACCATAGAAATGTGCATGGACCCTACACAAATAGTTTCAAGAGCAAATGCCATAGAGAAGCATGTTACTACCTCCAAAAGCTTCATCTTTTCTTGAATTTGAATTTCCTTGATACCATAAGATCAAACGGTATTATTATTATTTATAGAGAGGTTATGAAATTCCACTGGGTAGCAGAAATACGCCGTTCCCCTCTTCTTCGCAAAAACGTGCTGGCTCTTGCAAAGGTGAAATACGCAATAATTCCTGGGAAACAATAAACTGCACAATGAAGGGTAAATCTGAAGTGGGGGATATGCTTTAGGAGCAGCTCTGACCTTTATTTTATGAGGAAGCAGAATTATTTGAGTTGAAATCAACTGAAATCAGTTTTTTCCACAAAGTGCAATGTATCTATCCGAGAGCTTCTATTAGTGAGATAGTTTGGCTTCACAGAATGCCCATACGAAATGAAATAAAGAAAATGCTAAAAACTAACTTACTTTGGATTAGTTAGAGCTCTTTTTTGCCTGTACGCATTCAATTGATTTGTCCTTGAAATGCTTTTAGTAGGAACACTCTTAAATTCTCCATCCTTCTTCAGATCCTGTTATTAGTAATATTCCAAGTCACAAAGATCTCGCTATGGAGCCGAAAAACCTTTCAAGCTATGGATAGAACTGAAGGTGGTTTTCAAACTAACGAAACTTTGGTGGTGTGCAATCTCAAATATTATGGGCTTCTTGAGTGGATCGCTATCACCTCAGATGTCACCATGTCTAATGAAGAATTCCAAAATACATAATTTCTATTCAAGAATATGTGGATAACATACTTCTTGGTGGATTAAACCCTCAAGGGTAAGCAAAGTCTAAGTATTTCCATGACTTCACTATATGGATACTCGGAAACTAGTCTCACATTTAAATGTTCCATTCTAATATACTTGGAGGAATATACATGACCTTCATTTAAATAGCCTTCATTTAAATAGCCTTCATTTAAATAGCCTTGGTAGAAACACCAATATTGATTCAATTAGTCTCGAACAAATATCCTGTAGTTGTATCGGGTGTGTATTGTTAGTTGTGTAAAAAGTACCCTATGGCTTTCGGATACCATAGAGCTTTTTCATTGGTTGTTTGGGTAAAGGAACTCCAAACTGAGGAAGAGCATTCCCAATAACACTCAAGAAAAATCTTCCGCCCGCTTCTATTTCTAATAGAACAAATGAATTACTCACGCTTTACATCTCTGCAAATTTCGGGGGTTGCTTGAAAGATCAATTATTATAACATTGATGGATTCGTGACAATATTCCGTTATTCCTTATTATGTGCGCATTACATCAAACATCTATAGCATTACATTATCATGTTAAAAATCAGAAATCCCTGTAAACCAAATGAAATTCGCCACAACTCTTTTTCCCCAATAAAGGAATTATTACAACCAAGTCAAACCATACCTTAGTATAAAAAAAGTCAAAAAATGATAAAAAAGACGTTTATGGTAATATCAGGCCACGCATCATGGTGCGAAAATGCGACGTGATTCCTATAGCACACCAAACACCCAAGCAAAACGCCCCAAACAATTTGAAAACATAACAAAAAACAAAAAAAGAAGCAAAAAAGAGCAAAAAAGAGCAAAAAAAAAAACAAAAAAAAACAAAAAAAGAATCAGAAAAGAAGCAAAATTGGTGATACTCTTTGATAAGCTTGGATGCAAATTCCCTTTGTTGATGTCACGTGATGCGATGCGCGAGCAACATGTACACGACGCACACGACGCGCATTGCAGCGACGCCTCTACCAAATACACGATAAGGTGGTGTAAATCCAACCACATTACCAAACACCACATCTTTCATAATGACGGAGTCACTCTCGAAATTGGCACTAAAGGGCTCGTCCAAGATCGTGGCCGACTACTTTGAGTTTGCCATCCACAGCATCTTGTTCCAGCGAGGAATTTACCCGACGGAGGATTTCGTCACCGTGCGGAAATACGACTTGCCCATGCTTGTGAGTGCAGACGATGAAGTCAAAGCATATATAGGTAAAATCATGGACCAGGTCAAGAAGTGGGTCTATGGCGGACGGCTCTCCAAGCTTGTGGTGGTGATCATCAACAAGGCTACCACGGAGAGTTTTGAGCGGTGGGAGTTTTCACTTGACACCAGTGAGGATCACCTTAACAACGGAAGCGCCAACGACGGAAGCGCCAACGACGGAAGCGCCAACAACAACGGAAGCGCCAATGAAAATGGAAGCACCAACAACAATGGAAGCACCAACAAAAATGGCAAAACAGAGGCAAAAAGCCGGGCGGAGATCCAGAAAGAGATCCAGGCCATCATTCGTCAGATCACCGCGTCGGTGTCTTACCTTCCGTTTTTGAGAGATGACGAGTACACGTTCAATGTTCTAGTGTACACGGACCCATCGTACGAGACGAAAAATATCCCAAGTGAGTGGGCAGACACCAATGGAGATGGCCGGATGATTGAGGGAGAGGCGGACTCGGTCAAGTTCTCTACTTTCCATACCAATGTGCATAATGTGGGCACATGTGTGAGCTACAAGTTGGGGTAGATTTTTGAGCTTTTGAATTTTCGAGTGTATTAAGAGATGCTTTGCTTGGCAGGCAAATTGATTATTAATGGGTGCAAGAATTGACACACAACGCCGGAAAGAGACTTACATCTAGACGCGATTTTTGTTTAAAAGGTGTTTCGGAGAGAAATACTGCTCTTTGAAGATATTAGAAACCATTTGGCACCATCCAATTTTAGTTGAAGAAAGAGGTTCATTAAAATCCCCGGGATCGTCCTGCGGTGAAGAAAGGAACACGCCTTCCAAAGCAGACACGAAATCCTTTATTTTACTGGGAAACGGAGAAACTCTTAAATCCAACGATTCTCCCAGTATTATCGTAAACTCATTCTATACAGAGGTTTGGGACATATGACATGAGCGAAATCGCGGTAAGGCCAACCTGTTTATAAGGATAATGCATTTGAAGATACATTTCCAAGTTAATTTTATTGACCTCCTTTTGATCCCAAGCGGAGAAACCAAAAGAATTTTTCCTGGCTGGAATGACCAAGGTCAACATGGCCAAATACGCCAAAAATGGCCAAATACGCCAAAAATGGCCAAATACGCCAAAAATGGCCAAAAATTCCCATTTACGCCCTGTTGGACTTGGGACCACGCAGAATAGCATACTCATGATCAAACCGGCGCCTTTTGTTTCCAATCATGAACCGAGCAGCTCCTTTGCTTCCCACCTTATAATCCCATTTACGCAAGTAATTATCCTGCTTGAGGAGCCCATTAGTAGATACCGATTGCTCGCTGAGAATGGTCAAGTCGTTGAAGCGAGACTTGAGGTCCATGAACTTGAAGATCTGTTCCTTACCTGTTTCGGCATTGACAGTGGGCAAGTAGTCGTTCAATATCAGAAAGTTCATCTGGTGCACATAGTAGTCCAAAATATACACGATTCCCTCGTTGACCAACGCCTCCGGGCACCGGAAATCACGCATGCAGTCGATATTCTCTAAAATAGTGCCGATTTTTTCTAGGTCGCCCACGTCGCCGTATTTCGAGAGCAAGTCCACCGGTTTGAGATTCAAGGTGACAATGACAATGGCCAAAGCAATGCAATGGGGCGGAATCACAAGCGAGAGCGGCGTGGACATGATGTCGAACGACACGAGCCATGCAAATAACGTGAGTTTATAGTCCATGTCCAATTGCTTGGAAAACATCACCACCAACTGGTCTACAGACGGCACGTTGGCGGCACCACTCAAAAAGTCGAACTTGAGCACCTGAAGCAACTTGAACTCCAAGCTCATGATGATCTTCCGTTGGATTTCACTCACGGTATTGGTGGAATTGTTGAGGTTCCGGTAATAGCTTCGGGATTCCCCGTCAATATCACGGATTTTATTCGCCACCGCCTGGATATCCCTTAGTTTCTTGATACAGTCTTCATTTTTTGTGGCAAGGAAGAGACACGTGTATGCAACCATGTAGGGATCCTTTTCAAGCTCACCCAAAGGGTCGTTTTCGGGGTTCATATCGGCCTGCTCTTCAAAGCTGTTGAACAAGTAGTATCTCTGGTAATAGTTCATGGCCAAGCTGAGTACGCGCAAGGGAAACTTCATGGCCTTTACCACCTGAAAGAGAAACTGGTACATCTGGTGTTTGCGTTGGTTGTACGCCACCTTTTTGTTATCTGGAATGGTTGATGCATGGAGGTACGAGAGTTCTGGATGGGAGAGAAAAGGCCTCGAAACCTGGAGGATGGTGGGTTTTTCGGGGGCAATTTTCTGTTGCAATGGTGTTCCGGGGGCATCTCCGTTTTTTTTGGGTTCAGACATTTGGGTTGGGTGTTTGAATTTGGGCTTTTGGGTGTTTATATACTTGAAAATGGTGAAAATGGTGAAATTGTTAAGTTAATGTATCGCGATGTAGTATGCGGGGGTACGGGTTTATGAAGGGCCACGCATGGGTGCCGATAATTGCAGTGGTTGCAAAGTACACAAAACAGGAGAGATAGACTCAGAAATGGGCTCTTTCGAATACTAAAGTGAGTGGTAATAAGCACTTTCTGTTAATTTTTCATAACCTCGTGATTTTCTTGAAATTTCGCCGGGGTCCAAACTGCTGACCTAACCTGGTGTACGGGTGTATACCTTGCAGGCTGCTCCAGCCTTCTCACGTCGCTGCTACCCCTCTATAAGGATATTACACTTCTATAGCAGATGTATTTGGTGTAGATGATTAATAGAATTGGAGACTCACCGATGTTCGGCTAAGATATGATTAGCTCTTTCCACAGAGCTTTTTTCATTGCTATGAGAAGTTCCATCAAAGTTGAGAAGTTCCATCAAAGTTTAGAAGTTCCATCAAACATGAGAAGTTCAATCGAACATAGAAAACAATGAAATGGCTAATGAAAAAAACATCCATCTGAATCAAATCATATTTTGACAAAACACGTGCGGGAATAAAGCCACCAAATCGAAGCTCTTGGCTTTCAAAAATAGGCAATTATCTCTGAGACGCGTTGCATTATCATTATACCCTTAGAATATGTCCTTTGCATCTTAAGCTCCAGGGAGTCGTTTGCAAATTGGCATGTAAACCACCAAACTGATTCATTCAATAGATAATAGTTTTTGATAGTGTCCAGGAAAACTGTTTCTTGTTTCCGGGAGGTGTTACCAAAAAAGCCATGCTCCTCAGTTCAAACAACATTCCTCGGTAAAGCTCCTATCCAAGTATCTTTCAGCTAAATAGATTTACTACCCCCATAGTAATGTGGACTTCATGTGTGCTTCTTTTCCCGGGGAACGTCTGTGATATCAACTTTACGACGCGTGGTTATTTATTTGCTTTCAAAAGTGGCAAAGTGTTTTGATGATTTTGTTCAAGCCTTGTTAAATTGGAGAGGGGAACTGAAACGGTGGACGGTGGTAAGTTCATGTATATTATGTGAGTATTCAAAGAGTCAATATCCAATACACGGGAAAGAGCTTGAAAGGGTTGAAAGGGTTGAAAGGGTTGAAAGGGTTGAAAGAACCACTACGAAATCACAATAGGGCAAATACATAAATTTGCTAATACATACAACTTATAAAGGAAGGAACCGACGCTTAATCTAAGCAGCAAACGACAAAGAGACACCCAACTTGTGGACAGGCTCAGCCAACTTCAAGGCATCGAAAGAAGCACCCAAGCCCAATCTAACACCAGGTCTCAACTCTTGAGAGTAAGCCAAGGCAGTCAAACCAGAATCGGCGATCTTGGCCTTGACAAAAGCAGAAGAGTCCAACTTGTACTTGGTGGCGAACTCAACGTTGACGTTTTGAGACTTGACCGAGTCCCAAGTGGCCTTGGCACCAGCCTCAACCAATGGAGAAACCTTGTGGTAGTAAGCGGCAGTGAAAACAGACAAGTTGGAGGTGGAGGTGACACCAACAGTGTACAATGGGTTGGCGTAACCAACACCAACCGAGTACTTGTTGAGCTTGGCGGAGGCAATGTCGTAACCCAACTCAGCACCGGCAGTGAAACCGTCGTGGGCAACAGCCAAGTCGGCGGTGGCAACTGGGCCCTTGAGCAAGTCAAAGAACAATCTGGCGTTGACAGCGGATTGTTGGTAGAAGAAGTTCAACTTGGCGTTCTTGGCACCGTTTGGAACAACAGAAGTGTCCAACTCACCCTTCAAGCCTGGAGTCAACAACTCAGACAACTCAATCTTGGTGCTCAAGGTGTTGGAGTTGTTCCAGCCCTCAGTCAAAGTCAAGCCGGTGGCCTTGTCGGCATATCTGGCCTCGACGGAAGCACCAATGGCGTTGTCCTTGGCAGTCTTACCCTTGACGGTGAAAGCGACACCGTTTGGCGCCACGGTCTTGACATCAACGGCGGCGCTGGCCAAGTGGAAGAAGTCCTTGTTCAACAAGTCGTTTGAAGGCTTTTGGATATCGGAGAAAGCAACAGGAGCCATTTTAGTGGGATGTGTGATTGGTATTTGAGTCCTAAGTCAGGTTTTGAGGAATAGGTGGGGAAAATTCAAAAACGCGAAAGTGTCGGGGAAAACGTGGATCACCGGTGGGTTTTATATGTTTGAGGAAAGTTGGGGATCCTCGCATGGGCCTCCTGCAGAATGCGCGCGGGTTTTGGACTTTTGGGGTTTTGGAGGTTTGCGGCTTTGGCTATGAGGACCTGGGACATGTCCTAGAAGTTCTTTCAAAATGTTCTTTTTAGAAGTGGGGGAGAGGAAACTAAATATACAGGAGAATTCAAACAAATAACCTAGGAGAGAAAGAGAAAAGAGAAAAGAGAAAAGAGAAAAGAGAAAGAGAAAAGAGAAAAGAGGAAAAGGTGATTGGGTTTTTATGGGCCCTTCTTCAAATGGTGCATTGGTGCGATTTGGTCTTGGCCTTGGGTGCTGGTCTACAGTATGACCAAAACAATTTTGCTCTTTTTGACTACACAACTTCAATTTCAATGGCATAGATATCTGATATAGATTGCTCTTCTGTATTCTTTTGGTACTCTTCACACCCATAAACACCCGTGTGGTGTATTTTTATTAGCCGCACGTGATAGTGGCTCTTGCCGCGTCTCTGAGCATCGTCTCTGAGCATCGCCTCCGATCCAGTCCTCCGATCCAGTCCTCCCCAGTCCTCCGATCCCATGCCACTGAAGCACTTTCTAATCATTAATTTATAAATATATGGTGAATGGTTTCACCCAATCTTAACTTTTCAATGAACAGGAGGAGTATTTCTGCTGCTTTGATAACACCACAATTTTCATAGCACGGCCTTATAATCACGAAATAGAGCCACACTTATACATGTCCATCCAGTGACTCAAGAAGTGACTCAAGAATGGAAATGTATCATGGCCTCATTATTGGCCGGGCGTGCGTGGAATTTCTTTATTGCTTGATTGAGTGTGGCCCTGGCGTCGCAATAATACAAACAATACAGATATAAAATGCATTCCAAGTGCATGTCCAAATGCCATTCCAAGTGCCATTGATGTTTCTTTAAAGAAAAAGTAGAAGCATTTTTATAAAATATAAAATATACCTTATTTCCCATTAAAGCCCATTTTCCACCCCTGGGACTAAAAAGAGCGCCTAAAAATACCCCAATGGTATTCCCATCACCACGACCACGTTGACTGGGACTGTGGAGCGAGCCAATTTGCGCGGTCAATTGGATGCTTCCCCCGGATTTCGGCACTGCGCACGTGCGCTGCCATAATTGAGCCAGTAGCATGTGGCTCACAATGCTTCACCTCACCGTCTCACCTGGCATGATTCATTTCTCGGGCCCATTGTTTCCGTGGGAATGCTCACATGGAGATTTATTTTATGTGATTTTTTTTCTTTTCACTTGTCATTAATCTGTTTTGCTCTTCTTTTTTCTTTTATTTATTTATTTTTTTTTTGTTTTGTTTTCATCCTCCCCGCTTTTGCTCTGGAGATGAACCCTCACCGTTAAAGTCTAGGAAAGGGGTTCTCTTAGAAAACCATGAAGTTTGTGTTGGTCAACTCCGACCCAGAAACAATCCGGGAGTTTCGCAAAGGGTTCGATGCAATTGACGAGGATTCTACTGACCATATCTTTGAATGCTTCGAAGGAGACCTCCAACAGTACCACCACGATGCAATTTCGACTTCAGGGACCGGAGATGCAAAAGTCGCCGTGGTTGCTCCCACAAACTCGCTCGCATTCATGGGCGGTGGCTTTGACCGGGCAATTGCCGAGTTATTCACAGCTCCACACCACAGCTACACCCTCTTTCAAGAAATAATCCAAAATCATACACTAGAGAAGTTCAACGGGTTTATACCCCCACAAAGTGTCAATGTTGTGGACTTAAAAGAAGCATATGCTACTTCAGAAATCCTGTTCCCGAAGAATTTCATCACTCACCTCATCCAAACCCCAACAATGGCAGTGCCTGAGAAAATATCCCCCACCTCTGTTTTCTACTGTATGTGGAACACCCTTTTAGCAGTTAATGGAAAAATCGATTGTGTAATTTTCCCCGCAATTGGCGCCGGATACGGAGGTGTACCTATTCAAATTGTAGCTCGTGCAATCTGCGGAGCAATTGGGATTTTTTACATGAAAACGAATGCCCCAGTCTCCCGTGGGGCAGCAATCCTACTTTTCCTCAACAAGGACTATAAGGCACTTGGCAATTCCGCTGACATCGCCAAGATCGAGTCAATTATTGGGCCCGACAAAAAAACGGAGGCTGAAAAATCCTTGGGAAATCACGAAATCCCCGAATGTTCAGAAATTCCCTTGGATTGGTCGGTATTGTCCCGGTGCCTCAACTCACTCGGCTAATCTCGTATTTACTGTAAAGTGGCCATGTAAAGCGGCGTCACGTCTCTGGGCGCGCAGCACCAAGCACCGAGACGCGCGTGGGCTTAAGTCCGTATCATATAACCACCAACTACGCCAACGGAATTTCCATCCACATTTGAATACGCCAAATACAAGCTTGATTTTTTTCATTTACTTCTTCTTAGGCACTAGATTTCTTTATCTTTGGAACCGTACTCCTTTTTCTCCACCATAATAAGATGACTGCAAATGAAAGACAAAAGTATACATTAGGGTTTATTCGCTCATCGACAAACCATGTTCTTTTCTTAAACCGCCAGAAATCACCCTGGATGGGAAGGTGGAATGGTGTGGGTGGAAAGCTAGATGAAGGTGAGACCCCTTACCAGTGCATTGTTCGTGAGACTATGGAAGAAACGGGTTTATCGCTTCCTCAGTACAAAGACCGAGGGATTATGAAGTGGATCCGTGATGGACAAGATAAGGGTGGTGTTCATATTTTTACTGCAGAGGTTCTGAAGGAGGAGATGGAAAACTATAAAACGCCGCGCTGTCATTGTCATGAGGGTATCTTGGACTGGAAGTCCATGGACTGGCTTCTACACGAAGAAAACACTGGCGTGGTGGATAATGTGAAGATTATGCTTGACAAGTTATTTTCCTCCGGGCCCAATTCACGCTGGGTTTCTAGCTATGAAGGGAATAAGTTGGTCAGTTGCGTGTACCTGGATGGAGGTTAGGATATAAAGTGTATGGTTTTCATGAAGAACAGTTTCAGTGCAGAAAGAACCTGTTTGATTGATACAAGAATGTGGTGGCTCTCCAAAAGAAGGTTTATACGAGACTTTACCATGTCCCCAAATATTGCATAAATGTTGGGCATAATTTGTATGCGATTTCAATGAGCATTAATAAAAACCCGGAGTTAAGAATAGACTGTGGTTCTGAGATTCTCGATACCCACTTTACAGCTATACTAGGTTTAACGTCAATCCAAACAGCTCGGCCGCCTCAGTCAATATCGAATTATATATTTCATAATGAAATAGATCGAAATTTTGAGAAAAAAAATCCTATGTCCGGGTGTTCATGATAAACCACCCAATCGCCTAGTCTGTTGACATGGCTGCGAAGTGCTGGTTGTTGCAACGCTCCTCAATGATTTGGATCAATGTTGGTTCCGAAAGAAGCTAACAAGGCTCATGGATTAATTTCTTGGGTCAGTATTGCGGAAACATTCCAATTTTTTTTTGTTGATGGTAGTAAATGGCCAGGCTCAATCGTGATACATAGCCAAATGAATTTCTCTAGAGCTAACTACCTTTTTCATCCCTTTTCTGACATTACTATGAAAGAATAGTAGAGTACATTCAGCAACGATATCGTCAAGTTTCGTACATATCAGCGTGTTTTTTCCTTCCTTATATTTGGCCTCGTGACTATTTTCCGCCATGCTTGTCGTCCGATTATACTCTTACAATATCAACTACTACTGTTGACCAAAAAAGATCCACTTTTAGCCAAATAACGTGTCCTTTTTATGGTGCGCAAGTAGAACTCCTTTCAGCTAAAACTCTTGAGCTATCACTGTCCCTACATGAGTTACAAGATAGTAGCCTCACCACCAGTATTGGTGAAAGTTACAAAAATACAAACCTACATACAACCCTTGATGCAAGCAATATTCCTTTCTATTTTACAATATACGATTAAGTCGTCCAGAGACGAGCAGTGCCATCAGCTCCGGCACTAAACAACCACGCCTCCTTTGGATGCCACACCAAATCCAACACACCAATGCTCGAGACGATCTTGTGGCCGGTCAATTTCTTCAATGGCACAAGCAATGGATTAGTCATGTAATCGTCATACACCGTTCCATGGAAAACATGGATGGAGCCGTCATCGGAAGCCGATGCGAAAAGCGGCAACTTGCCCTTGTGGAACTTGATGGAACGCACCGCCTTTTCATGGTAACGCAAGGTTTTGTACGGAGTGGCACTCAAATCCAAGTCATGCCACAACACTCTCTTATCGTAGGAAGATGCCAAAAGATGGTCTCCACGTGGATGGATATCGATGCCCGACAACATTCTGGCGCCCGGTTGTAATTTCTTGACCAAAACCTGCTGAGCCAAGTCGTATATTCTGATTGCCCTTTGCGAACTCACAAAAAGGTGAGGCTTGGTAGGGTGGAACCTAGCGTCCACAATGACTCCCTTAGCCTTGCGGAAAGGCGACTGGGACAAATGCTTGGATAACTGGTGGATGAGCACCGAAGTGTTTTTCGATTCCGGCGACACCGTGACAAAGTAATCTCCCTTTCTGTGCCAGGAAAGCTTCTTGATGGGTTTTTTGCACTCGATGATCGCGGCAATTCCCTCATTGGACTGGCTAGAATTTGGAGTGTACCACTTGGCAACCTCGGCCTTGGCGGCATCAGCCGCCGACGTACCTTCGACGTCCTCGTCGTCGGAGTTAACATTAATTTCGGTATCCTTACGCTTGGACCCAAAGGTGGCGTAACCCCAACCAGCTTCGATCTTTACCCGCGCATTGTTTTCAATATCAAACCCGTAAATTGGAGGCACCACGAGCAACACGCGCTCAGAAGCGGCAATGGCCAAGATGGGCACTTGTGGGTCGGGATGCCATTCCAAGGCATCGATTTTGTCCTCGGGGTTTTCGGCGGTGTCGATGGCCTGGATTTGGTAAACCTGTCTGCCGGTAAGAACCTCCCAGAATCTAACGGAGCCATCGTCAGAGCCTGTGGCTAACCACAAGCCCAGAGGATCCACGGAAAGAGTTCTGATTCTGCTGGTGTGACCACTGAAAACAGTGGAGCATTTGATGGGGAAAGGACGCAAGTCCTTGGGCGAGGGCAATTCGGGAATCAAGGATTCCGGGTCTATGTTCAATTTATTGTGGCGCACACGAGGAGCCAAGTACAAGTCCAAGCATCTCTCGAATCTTTCCCGCACAGATTCCTGGTAGCCGGGCACCTTACGTAATGCCAGATACTTGGCGGGGATGAAGGAGGTTTCTCTTTCGGAGGGGTCGGTTTGCAACCACTTTTCCTTTTCTTCATCGTCAAACAAGTATTCCTCAGGGGGGTTGTACGACTCTTCGTTGGTTGGTGGAGCCACCTTGGGCGCCCGGAGGTTCATCACGTGATCCACGCTACCATCTTCGTGGTCCCACAAGTCAAAGTTGTGGAGCTCCTCCTCTCTCTGCTCCTTGACCTTGTTTGGCGGCACAATCTTTCCTTCCCGGATAGCGCGGACGATCTTCATCACACGCTTAGCTTCGTGTTTGGAAGGCACGAATCTGCGCTTAGGTTCGGGCGCGGCACTGAGCGGCATGATTTCCGTTTTCGACGTGAACCATTCGATCGTGGGCTCGTAGGGGTCGATGGAGGTGTCGGTATTTTCATTGTTTTGGATCTTGCGGATCAACTCCAACTCCTCCTGGGAAAGTTTGAGCGATTCACCTGTATTCTGGTCCAAAAGTCCCGTCCATCCTTCAGGCAACTCGATCTGCTCCAAGAGTTGGTCTAACGCGCTGCCCTTGGCAGGACGCATGATCCGCTTACCGTTGATATCATATCCGATATGAGGCATTTCCTCGTACGCACTAAGAGGCACGTTTCCGATGGTGTTGAAGTTTTCGGCGTCGGAGTCATCGGAGTCGTAAACTGGGTCAATTTCCGGCTTGATGATCCGCGGACGCCCGTCCGAGTACTGTGTGTGTAAGGATTGATCGTCCTCGGTATCGAGGGTCCTGAGAGAAACACCGCTGAGTTTATCGGTGAGAGTCTCTGGCTCGGAATGGTCGTCAGAGTCAGAGCCACTGTCATCACCTTCTTCAGCAGCAAGAAGACGGTTTAACTCGGCTTCTTCAGGGTCACTCTCGTCGTCACTCTCATCATCACTCTCTTCATCACTCTCTTCACTATCACCCTCTTCGGAGTCGGCATTTTCATGTTTTTTGCCGTCTTTTTTGGTACTTTCTTGATGTTGGTGTTCGCCCTCTTCTTCGTCATCGTCTTCGCCAATGTCTAGCATACCCGTGACGTCAAATTCATCCTCAGGCCCCTCAGGAACCTGGGTATCCTCTTCTGGTTTTCTCTTTTTCAGCCCGGCATGAGACTTGCTCAATGCACCGGTGGTTTTCACTGGTTTAGCCATGTTTGATTACAGATTTGGAGATGCGATGGGGTGGAAAAATCTGTAGAGGTGAAGAGCATCTCGCAATGGTGCATGGTGCAGGACCACAGTGCGAAGCCAAAAAGATGGAAAGAAATGGGGAGATGAAAAAGATGGAGAGGATAAAAGGGATGAAAAATAGAGGGAAATAGAGGGAAATAGAGAGAAATAGAGAGAAATAGAGAGAAATAGAGAGAAATAGGATGGGAAATTTTAAAGAGAAAACCCCCGGATTGTTTTATGTATTTGCGAAGACTGCGGAACCGGAGCTTTCTCTTCTTGTCTCTTTTGAGGGGGGCTGTGTAGCAGCAGGTGAGCATTTCGTTTCATAGATATGCTTTTCTTCCACGTCCTAGTTTCAGTCTCTATGTGTCATCTAGAAAAGTCACTTTTTTATGGTGGTATACGGCAAAAGCTCTTGGGTGAATGAAGGTGATGCTGCGTCCTGTGTACTGTGTACAGGACCAATATAATTCTCCAAGCATCAACATACCGAATGCAAAAAAAAGTCTCATTTATGACCACTCGTGTAGCTGGAAAAGCATCGTTATTGAATCGATTTAGCTACTTAAAGGCCAAGTCCCATAGATATTTCACGATCTTATCCCCGAATAATGTCCACTGTACACTACGCACCACACTGTTTGAGCCTCGACCCAGAACAGGTGCGGGAGTGGGGGCATAACCACAGTCGTCGTAATTGAAGAAAACAAGCCGAGAAAAAAACTCACAAGGGGAATTTTTTGATTTTTTTTTTCTGTGTGTAATTAGGAAAAGTGAAAATGGTATAGTGTGTGCTTTCCTGTATGTTTATTCGGTTTTGGCAGAATTTAGCCTGGGCTCCGACCAATGTCCCAAGGCAATGTCCCATGCAATGACCCATGCAATGACCCATGCAATGCCATATCTGACCAAATTACCAAAGTACTAGCAGACCCATTCAATGAGTGTATATCCTAAAAATGTTTTGATTCCACAATTAAACTTTTTTGGTGTAAATAGTATTATATTTTTGGGAGATCTTCAACACTTTCACAATGTTCGGTGTCTTTCACCAGTTCACATCCAATATACGTCTCACCCAATAAACTTGGATATCCACCAAATCCATCAGCATGAGTTTTTGCAACATTCAAAATATCTGCCCAGTTCTGCTAGAGTCATGGTGGTCCCGTTAATGTCTTTTTTAGAATCGTCACTTGGTAAATAGACACAATTGTCATGCCAATTAGGGTTCAACCTTCTCACTTGGCCAGGCTCCGCACAACTCAATTCAGCACTTTTTCATGCTCTTTCCCACTAAAAAGTACCCAAATATAGAAAAAAAACTCGAAAAATATCGAATTATTTTGAGTTAAATTACCTCATGACTCTACTAGAAGACTATATGAATCTAAAGAATCACATTTCGAAAAATTGGGGCATTTTTGTCTAAAAAAACAAAAAATCAAACCCTTATTGCCAAAATGCGCATGTTGCGAGACTGTGGGAAAACATGTTTTTCTTCCCGCAGTCATGTTCACTTTCGCATCTCAGTATTGTTGGAATGTACTATATTCCTTTTTGGGGTTTTTTTATGGGTTGGTTGAATTTTGTTTATTACTCAATCTCGTTCAATTCCAATAAACACGCGTCTTTTGTGTGCCATGAATTCCATCCATAAAATCCTCGCCATCAACGAAAAAGAACTCGTGCTGAATGTACTGGACCACGCCTCATGGCATGCTGATTATAACGATACGGCATACATTTACATTGGTAATCTCCACGAAGAACTAGCAGAAAAAGATATTTTGACCATCTTCTCTCAGTATGGAAATCCCACCCACATCAACCTCGTCAAGGACCGAGACTCGGGAAAATCCAGGGGTTTCTGCTACCTTAAATATGAGGACCAACGATCGTGCGTATTGGCCATTGACAATTTCAATGGCACGCTTATTTACGAAAAACCTTTGAAAGTCGACCACACTTACTATCGGCTAGCCAAGGGCCAGGCTGAAGATGATTTCCGCGTGGAGTATCCGCTTCCAAAAGAGAAAAAGCAGCCCGTGAGGCTGATTGAAAGTGCACCTAAATTGTTGCCCTATCAACCACCAGGTGAAGGTAATATTGATATTTCTTCTGATGATATGGCTACTGCCAAACAGGCTTCTTCTGGTTGTGTTTCAAACAATGGGGAAACTGTTAAAGGCGTGAAAAGTATCAAGGATGACGACTTTTCCGATCCTATGGCATCTTTCAAGCAAGATGACGACTTTTCCGATCCTATGGCATCTTTCAAGCAAGATGACGACTTTTCCGACCCTATGGCTTCACTTTCCAAAGCTTCCAACCCACGAAGTTCAGAAAAAACCCATAAAAGAAGTTCCAGAACACATGGCTCCAGAACACATGGCTCCAGAACACACGAGCGAAGTGCTCATAGAGATCAAAATCAAGAAAAAGACACAGAACACCGCCACAGAAGTAAACGGCACCGCTCTGGTAAGGATACCACCGATGTGGAAAAGGCAATATGTGATATTCCAAAAAATAACTAAGGATATGGGTGAAAACCATTCTACAACCTAAAGGTTTTTGACGAACATGAACCATCACTTAACCTCCCAACCGAGAATGGGATAAACCACATCTAACAATGGTGAGACTTTCGAGAATAATCTATTTCCAATGTTACAGATTCATGTTTTTCAAAAGCATCTACAGTACCCATGAACACCAGCAAAAGCTTATTTTGTAAACATTTTACACAATGGTGTCCTATTTCCTTGGTGCTACCGAATAATCCTGGAAGTACTTGAAGAATTCGGCCTTGTCTTCCACACCCAATTCAACACGGTTCAATCCGTTTTCAACAAACGCCTGCTCGCATGCTTTCAACGTGACATTCTCAAGCGGCACAATCTTCACCTTGACAAAGGCCTTGGTCGGTAAGGTGAGCATCTTGGTCACGAATTGTGCCGGGGTCATATGAGGAATCGGGAGGGTCAAAGTGCCTGGATAATATCTCAAAACGGTCACCTTGGTACGCACCAGGGTGGCCAGCAGCAATATCTTGGAGCATTGCAGCTGCAAGCGTAATACTGCCTTGTTATTAGATGGGGTTCCCTCGGCAAAAACCACAACCAACTTCCCCTTCAATGACTTATGGTCATGTAAATTCCCCTCGATTTTGGTGCCCTGCATGACAGAACTTGCCAAAGGCAAAAAAAACAATGAGACGGTCTGCCATGCCGTAAGAACATACAAGTCATTTTTCCAAGGAATTACCACTGAAATGGAAGATAATGACGACACCGTAGAGATGATGAAAATGACAAAGATATCCAACGGAGAAACGAGATTCAGCACGATAATTTCCCCCTTCGAGGGCTTTTGTTTCGCAATCTCCGTTGTGTTGGACTTACGAACGCCTTCCACCAGTAAATCGATATCAGACACCGAAAAAAGCAAGTTTAGAATGAGTTTTGTGGCGGGTTTTGGCACCACCCATGCCAAAAGGTATAACCCAATGAAAAACGGCCATTTCACCGCCAAAAGTATGCGGTTAACCGCGTATTTCCTGAAAGGCGACACTTTCGCGTCTACAGGAAGGAAAGGCGAAATCCCGGTACCTTTATCTCTCCAGTTGCTGAATTTTTCCATTGGCCAGTTGAGGTTGGGGATACGTGGGGACCGCATAGTGAGTATGTGAAGTTGGATGTAGGTCACGTGATCAACCATTCCTCTGAATATTGATAATTCAGCTACAACCCAGAACTTACCATTCCAAAATGCACATGTGATGTTGTGCTGTTATGCTGATAGTGATAAGCTCAAGCACTCCAGATGTTAGATCCTACAACAAATATTAACGAGTAAATACATCAAACATTATATTGACCACATACTAATATACACAACAACAAGGCGCCATATCGCCATTGCGTCAATTATAATAGAGGAACGAGGAAAAATCAATTTTCTCAATCGTTGCCCACTTACAATTCCTGAGAAGCCTTGGCAGCAGCCTTCTTGGCTGGCAACAAGGATTGGTGGATGTTTGGCAAAACACCACCTTGGGCAATAGTGACGTGGCCCAACAACTTGTTCAACTCCTCATCGTTTCTGATGGCCAATTGCAAGTGTCTTGGGATGATTCTCGACTTCTTGTTGTCTCTGGCAGCGTTACCAGCCAACTCCAAGATTTCAGCAGCCAAGTACTCGAGGACAGAAGTCAAGTAGACTGGGGCACCGGAACCGACTCTTTGAGCGTAGTTACCCTTTCTCAACAATCTGTGGACTCTTCCGACTGGGAAGGTCAAACCAGCCTTGGAAGATCTGGAAGTCGATGCTTTTTCAGTGGAACCTGCTTTACCTTTACCGCCGGACATTATATGATTATTTGTTTTTTCTGTTGTTTGTTAACTAAATAGTTGAGGAAAAACTGCTGACCCTGGCGGCGGCGTTCGGTTTTATATAAGCTTTTTTTCTACCCCTACCTCCCGCACGCCACTAGGGTGAAGCGCGAAGCGTGGGTCTGCCTCGCGCAGTGATTTCCTCCTGCAGACATGGGTTGCGCGGAGCGTTCTTCGCTCTATCTCCACGTACTCTCCTCGTCGCGGACTGCCATACTTTACGCGCACCGCGGACCGTGCTCCCAGTTACCCACCTGCACTGGTAATTTCCAGACCGGCGCCCACCGCAGTTGCACCCGCTGGGCCATAATTGTGGGACGGAATTTACCCCCAAGATATACCCCCGGCTAGAGGGGCGGAGACTACATGCAACAGTTTCAAGCAACACATGGGGTAAAAGTGAAAGGGCATTTACAAAGACTTTAGCGTTCTGGCTATGAATGGCTGCTAATTTTAAAAAAAAAAAAAAAGAATTAAAAAAAAAAAGGCATCAGAGTGCATGAAACACGTGTGTTAGATAATCGAGATCGAAGCTGGCGCCAGGTTTTACGACACGTCACGTAATCGTGAGCCGCAGGCTGGCTTGGAAAAAGCATCCTAGCGTGTTTTTTTGGTGTGTTCCTTTTTGGTGTGGTTTTTTTGGTGGTGGCCGCAAAACAGGGCCCACGTCTATCGCGCGTTCGCCTATTCAGGCGCAAGCACCAGGCCATCGCCCAAACAGTGGACGTGTTCTGAAGGAACCCGCACGCGGAATCTCGCGAATGGCGGCCCTGGACAGGATTTCGTGGAGTGTGCCAGCCAGATTAGGTGCGATTAATGTGCGATTAATTGGTGGAGGAGACCACGCGCGCGGAAATCAGGAGGGTGCTGAAATATACACCAGCAGGTGCGTATCTGGTCACCGCGAATGGAGTTTGTTTGGAGACAGCCGCAATGGCGCCTCCCCATCCACTTGCAGGAGCGCGCACTGGAGTTTCTCCCAAGGAACGCGCTTTCTCTCTGCACGCACGCTAGTGGCAAGTAGTATATAATTTGAAGAGAATCCCCACGACAAATAGTTTTTCCACTAGTTTTATCACAAACTTATTTCACACATATAATCATCAACAATGGCCCCAAAAGCAGAGAAGAAACCAGCATCCAAGGCTCCAGCTGAGAAGAAGCCAGCCGCCAAGAAGACCGCTTCTGCCAGTGAGCCAAAGAAGAAGTCCAAGACCAGAAAGGAGACTTACTCTTCTTACATCTACAAGGTGTTGAAGCAAACTCACCCAGACACTGGTATCTCCCAAAAGGCCATGTCCATCATGAACTCTTTCGTCAACGACATTTTCGAGAGAATTGCCACCGAGGCCTCCAAGTTGGCTGCTTACAACAAGAAGTCCACCATCTCTGCCAGAGAAATCCAAACTGCTGTCAGATTGATCTTGCCAGGTGAGTTGGCTAAGCACGCTGTCTCTGAAGGTACTAGAGCTGTCACCAAGTACTCTTCTGCTGCTAACTAATTATGATGTTAAGGTATTTGTGAGTGTTGTGACTCTTGTGACACTGCGTGTTTACAGAGGTTGCCACTCAATTGTTTCAGTACACTAAAGTCAAGGATTGGCAGGTGTAGTGTGTATTTGTATATTAGTAATGGAACTTATTATTGTATTTTAATGTAGCTTATCATTCTTTATTGATGTCACTTTAGTCTTGTTTACTTGTTTATTATATAAACTATTGGTGGATTTATTGTATAAACTATTGGTGGACCTATTGGGTTTTCTCAGGGGCGTCGCCATAAATGCAGTTCAAAATCATTAGGCATATACTGCAACACCAAAAGTTGAACAAATGATGAAGCCAGTATGTATGGCGAGTTCCGTAGAAAATACTGTACACCACCAAGTAAGTCAACGTTGCCATTGACACTTTGTTCACCCAACTATCTTTTGTTTTGTGCCCGTTTTCGGTTCCAAACGGTAGTGAAGTACAGAAGTAGCTGCAAAGTTCAACCATTATGAGAACCGGGGCAACAGCAAGGAAGTTATGGTGTGATGAGAAAGGCGTTCCCCAGCTGACATTTAGGTTGTGCACGAAAACAACCAACACTGGTATATTGATGGGTAAGATCCATGCCATCATCATTAAAATGCTCATGTTGAAGTTCCAGCATGATCTTGGTGATTTATTAAGCAAGACTTTGACACATGTAGTTGTATGGATGGCAAAAGAAATGACGTACGCAAATTGGTAAGGTAAATAGAACGGGATTAAAAGAAGAAGAAACGCAGAGGCAATTATCTTCTTCCCCAAACTTTTACCTTGTACTCCTTTCTCTTTGCTTGCACCACTCCGTCTTGGAATAAACACTGCCAAACTTCCACATAAGTTGATCAAACTCAGAATGAGGAGTCCGACGGTTGTGAGAACATGGTAAGTCAATAAGTTGATACCAATTGCCATGATACAAAAAAGAGGGCCAATCAAAGACAAGCAATTCTCCTCTAACCCTAGGTAGAAAGAATTGAGCCTGAAGTCATCTTGTACACTCAAGTTTATCTCGTTCGCATCCTGAAAGACCACTGGGTCGATCATGTTCAACAAGTATTGAACTGGGCGTGACTTTATCACTGGAGACAAAACCCATAAAAACAAAACGGCCGGGATAAAGAACTCTAAGCTGGTGATTCTGGAAAGCCCATAAGTATAGTCAGGGAATATTCCACAAGCGTTGTATCTCCGGAATTGGAAGAGCATCGCCAACACTGTAACTGCAACACAGTGAGAAACGACCGCAAGACGATAGCGCAAAACAAGTAGCTTGAGACTGTTGATCCAGTCAACAGAAAGCGTCAACTCGACTGCAGCCACATTTTCATCCGACCAGCCTCCCTGGGGATCGGACCAAAGCTGCAAATTCATTCCTTGTTTTGGCTTATCAAGCAAAAAAGGTGTGAATGGTGCCACGCCATGCATGCTGGTCAGAAACTTGGACTTGCCTCGTAAATTTATGATCCATTTTGTTTCGTAAGGATCTTCAACCCACTGACGTATAAACGGTTCAAAGAGACTGCCGCTAGTTTCTTTGAGCTCGACTTTATATGCCAAAAGACTTGACCACGCGCCAGGAATGTTGAAATTAACGGCAAGGGGGCGGTTTGCCAATAACGACACTTCTGCTCCTCGAGTGATGAGTGAGAACATGTCGCCACGAACAACGTATTCGGAGAAGACGGTTTCGCTTGTTTGGGCAATCATAAAGTTTTCGTCTATTTTGGGAACCTCGTGATTGTGTACAACCAACAAGGTCTCGAAGTCCTGGATGTCTTCGCTTTTATAGTGGATGGCCCAGAATGGAGATACCTCGCCGTCCAAAGCAGAAGCGTCAAGGCTGTGAGCATATTTCGAAGAGCGAGGAATTTTATTATAGTCAGAAGAGATATCCACACATGTCAAATCCAAGAACTCCTTAGTGTTTGAGTTGGTGAGGTCAAATGATCGGTCAGCTTCACCCCCTTTCTTGCATAAAAATGCATTGTATGGTACTTGATTAATCAGTTCAAGCAGGTTGACAGGCTCGGCGGGTTTATCTGTAAGCAACAGAACAGTCGAGGCATTTGTGAGGGGCAATATGTTAAAAGTGAGGAGTTTTTCCAGTATATCAGAGGATTTCCATATAAAGGTTGCGCTGTTTTGAATCACGGCATCCTGGATATCAAACTTGAGTTTGAATGTGTTCTGGGTGTCTGGTGTTTCTGATGTTCCTGGGGTAACTGAGGCTGAACTAGATAATCTCGCAATCGAGTCTTTTCTGGCTGCACCCTCGAACCCAGAGAGAAGATTCCGCTTGAATATAGACATGCGCTTTTCCAACAGGTACACTCTATGAGGGGAGGTGAAGTCCACAATTTCCAAAAGAGCCTTCAGAATACTGCGTCGGAGCTGGCGGCACCAAACAATGGCCAAGTGGTCCATGGGAGTCCACACGCCCGGGATTCCCGTGGTGTATACCGTAATTCCGTTGGACGGCGGGACCAAGAACCCAAGAGTGGTGTAGTCCGCCGGCAAAATGGAGTCCGTGACGCCGCCGGTGATGGACACCACCGACACATTATGGAGACGGGCGTGGGCAAGCGAGGAGGGGTCGGAGAAGGCATGGTGCCAGAACCGGTCTGTTGCCAGGTAAATCTTCAAGATATCGCCGTCGAACGTCAAAGGAGCGGCCGAGTGGGGTGAAGCGAGGGTGAAGATTGTGTTTATAGACCCCGGAAGGTACGAGGGCATAGTGGGCATGACACGGGCAACGATTCCGCCCATGGAATGGGCCAAAATTAACACCGAAGTTGGGGCATTTTCAGACAGTGAGTATAACAGCAAGATAAAGCGGATGGCCTCGTTTAGGTACTCTGCCTGGTCAAGCAAGGTGCGGCCATGGAACGCGGTGAAGTCCTCGTTGAAGTCGGCGGCAAAGAAATCAAGGTTTCGGGCGTTTGCGTTATCCGCCACATCGATATTCTCATCGAAATAGAGAATCAGACACTCGGCTGCGATCGAGCGCACTTGGCGATAGGAGCCGGCATTTCCCGGGATGAAAAGCACGGGGATTCCATCTAGCGAGTCGAACCCTTCACCCACGGTAGTCGGCACACGGTCAAGGCCTTGTTCTCGGTAGAGATAGAGGGAGTATTTCGAGGCAAACCTGGTGTGAGTCTCGTCAAAAGACCGGATCCGAGCATATGATGGGTACATGTACACTGACTTGCAAGAATTGACATCGAAACTTTCGGCAGAGCCTCGGACATATAGGTGGGCGGTTAGGGCAAAGAGGAGAATTCCAAATACAGCAATAGGGTAGAGTGGTTTTCGTAGACTGTCGCGAAACATTTCTCACTTTGGTTCTTCTAATGGATGATGAATTGGATGATGAATTGGATGATGAATTGGATGATGATGAATTGAATTGATGAATTAATGTGGTGAATTAATTTGGTGAATTGAAAATATAGATCAATCTAACAAAAGTATTGGTGTATTGGGGGTCTTCTTTAGGAGCCTTTGAGGAGTAAATGTTTTCACCAGCACGGCCTTGTGCTAACGTGGTGGAACTCTTTTATGGTTTTTTCTTTGATTCTTCTGAATCCATAAACCTCACAAGATGCTGCGAAGGTGGAGGAGAATACAGTATGGGAGTGCGGTAGCAGTTGGCCCCACGCCTATTATGGTAAGGGAACAACAGTCTTTTTTTTCATTCTTTTTTTGTGTTTAGTTTTAATTGAATAATTATCAAGGTTATTTTTTGTTGTTGTTGTTGTTGCTTTTTTTTTCTTTTTTCTTCGTTTTTCTTCGTTTTTCTTCGTTTTTCTTCGATTTTGCTCTTCAATGTTGTTCCAAGTATGGACAACGTGATGATGGCAGTATTTACTACATGACTAAATCTTATATACTACAAGAAAACTATTCTTGGTACATATGCCGATATGACTATCTAGTGATGGCGAATATATTATTTAGTCAAGATTATTTTTGAATACTTACTAGTTTTGGCCTACATTGGTGATGACCATGTAGAGGCCATCCGAAGAGGCCAGCATAAGATACCTCAGCTTTGGTCAATACATCCATCAACCGTTCAAATAGATTTAACAGTATTAACTTAATAAAGCATTAATAAATATATCTCCCTTGCTCTGTGGTGTCTTGCTCTGTGGTGCTCCGCACTAAAGGCCCACCCTTTAATTTTACAGAGGGCTACACCCCGGCTCCTCCTCCATAGGCTCGACGGGCTCCACGATCTCCATCTCCTTATATATAGAGTTCCCTTCACAGACTCTTACGCTAACGTCGCTTTTTAGAAGCCCCTCCTCTTTACTCAACTCCACCAAGTGCTTCATTTCAGAGGCAGAAAATTGGCCATCCAAGGGGATTTTGCCCACGGGGATTTTGAACCCATCCTCATCATAATCACTCAAATCATTATCCTCTGAATCTTCGTTGCCGTGTACTTTTGCACCAGATTTCGTCTCCTTCTCAACGTCTTGTTCCACCAATTTCTGGAGTTTCTTGATGGTAGAGGCCTCGACTTGACTATCGTCTTCCTGTGTAGAAGGCTGGGCCATGATTTTGTTTTTGTTTTCCTTCATTTTATCGTTGTTATTTTTATTGGATTCTTGGTTGGTCTTTTTTTCAAAGAAACCCTTTGTTTTCTGCTTTTAATAATGCCAAACCTTCTTTATATCTCTTCCCCACAGCCTCCCAATGACATCATGCCGGCTTATATGCCTGCTTGAAGTTTCACTTGCTATCAGCTAGCGAACGGACCTAGGCTATGTGGAGGAATCCGGTTCCATTTCGTCGTACCTGTGACCTTCAAGTTTTTTACACACCAAGTAGATATTGCCCGAAGGGGATATTTCCCCATTCGGTATAAATAGCCTCTTCTGTCACCTGCAGTTATTAAACTAAAGTCTTCACACTGTGCCATTCCCAATCTACAACGTCTTTGGTGTCGTTAATAAACAATTTAAACAATACAAGGTCATACATAATTAATAAACAGGAATGAGACAAGGCTCAAATCCCCAAAGTCAATAAAAAAGAACACCGGAGGAATTCCTCGTGGGTGGGTCGCTACCCCTCAAGGGTGCATCATTTTGGGTTGCATCATTCTTTGGCGGTCTATTCTGCTCAACCACCCCAAACAAATTACCGAAATCAACATGAGAACAACTGCAAACCACATACACACAAACATGTCGGTGCCCAAAGCTGCTCTGAAGCCGGCCTCTTTGAACACCTGCACACCCCTTGCGTGGGCGGCAGTGTTGAGTATCGACGCAAGAAAGACGAACAAGAAGGCCATAAACAGAACCGTGGTTGCAGGAATGCTTCCCCTGGAGCCTTTGGTGTATCCAGCCACGAGCATCAGGAACAAAGTGAGCACGGACAAAAACCACGCCAAAAGGTAAAAGGCGTAGGCAATTCTCAGCACGTAGAAATATGTGCTTCCATTATACACAAATTCCCGTGGAACATTGAGGAAGACAAGATTAAGTGCGGGTGAATAGGGATATGCGGGGATAGGCTGAGTACACTCAAAGCCTTTTTGATAGGTGTTGTGACAGAGCCCATACATTGTCCAGCGGTACTCGCCCTCCAATTCCGAGAAGTAGAAGCGCCCAACAAAGCTATTGTTGGAAGTACCACTGATGTTAATGAAAATAAGCGCCAAGATGGAGCCCAAAACACATACCAAAGATGTCACCATCAAAATTCTTCTAAACATAATGGACTCTGTGTTGTTTTGGATGGGGATGGGGTGTGGGTGTTGTTTTTGGTGTTCGTTTCCGTATTCGTACCCGTGTTCGTGTTCGTGTTCGGTATGGTCTTCACTTTGGGTGGACGTGGGAGGCATCTTTTCAAAAAGGTTCCTGTTTTGCTGTTCTTTTCGGTTTTATCCAAGGGTGTTATTTTTTCCGGGCAGTACTTTTTGTGCCACCTACTGAGTTTACTATGCGTTTGTTTTGGCGCCTTTGATTTGAAGTGTTTCTGTGGAATTTTACGATTTTGTGTACCATTGGCTCTTGCATGATTTGAGGGGGTTTTATGGGATAACGTTATTTTGCAGCAGGCAAAAATAGTGCCTCACTGGCGATCCAATACTTACCGTATAGCCAGCCCCTTTCAAACCCTCCGAATTCCCATTCATTCAGCAGAACAAACACATAATTCGTGCATCGAGGGACACCTCCAGAAATGACTTATGACTTGTATTTTCTGGTCTAGAAGCTTCCTTTACAGGTTATGCCAAAAGAAGGAGCTCTTCCAATATGGTGGGGAAGTTGATTGGTCATTGCTCAGCAGGAGCTCCCCTACTAACGTTTTTGATCACGAGTCCTAATCCACTTTGGTGTAATTGGTGATACATACTACAGTAAGAGTTTTTGTTAGCATTAGTACACAAGTCACGGTTTCTTGTGGAATTTCTCTTTAAACAAAAGTTTAATATTTCTGATTTAATATTACATAAAAATGTAATTAACCTTTTTTAATGAATCCCACTCTAGTTTACTATTTCTCATTGTCGTTTACTATTATACGTAAATTAAGACTTGCTAAAAACATCGGTAAAAAATACTAAATCTTCGAAAATCCCATTTTAAAATAGACATGACGTCATAGATTTACCTCAATTACCTAAAAATCTGATTCAAGAACCTTTTTATCTTTTTTTTGGGTGTAATTTCTGGAAAAAATAAAACCAGTGAAATCACCCATATTAATATTCCTCAACGCAGTGCGCGGCCCGTCAGAGAGCCTATTACGCCGACTTTACGCCTCCCCTTAAGCATTGTGCTGTGTTATTTGATAGATATACCTCCTTCTCTTGATATTTTGAGCTTAGATCTGGGGGAGCATTGGAATTTGAAGAAAGCCCTAAAAGAGAAGAAGCAGAACCCAAAGCAAAAGCAAAAATAAAAGCACCAGCAAAATCAAAAGCAAAATCAAAAGCAAAATCAAAAACAATAAGTATTGCTCTGAGAAGCCTATGCAGTGCGCACTATTGTTCCGGAAACCTCGGGCGTCTTTCGCAGCAATAAAATTCATGACACCAATAGTTTCACATATACAAGCATGTGGCCGCGTATTTTGTTTATTTCTGTCTCAAAGGGTGTCTAAGTGCTGACCTATAAGGTCGAGAGGGGTGATTTATCATGGCATCTCGGGCTTTTAATCCACTTACAAGTGTAGTGCATATTTTGCAATGGTTATATAATGATTGGTATTTTTCATTCATCAAAATGACTATTGAATTACTTCAGTATCGTAACTCCGACGTTCTTGGTAATTTACCCAGTTCTGGTCTCGAGAGTGTATAAGGAACTAGCAACAGTGTCGATGAAGATATTAAAATCATTGTCGTCGAAATTCCACTGAGAGATGATGGACTTCTTCGCACCTACCAATCTCCCGATATACTTCGTCAAGTGATAGTTTGGTCTTTAAAAGCGGTACCCATGTCAAAGTACAGCTGCATAAAATTATGGGAAAAAAAAAACAATGGAATCTCGGCACCATTCAGTTTGAGCACAAGCCCTATTTATCGTAGACCCGAGCCCTGGACCAGATTAGCTATTCATATGCAAGAGCATGGCGGACTACCATAGAATAGCCTTTTTGAAGTGAATTTTGGTACTCTATCTTATTGATATATTTAAACAAATAGCTAACACAAATCTTTAGGGTCCCTTGAAAGCAATAGCATTCCGCATCACCAGGGTTTCATTTGCAGCATTGCACGATCAGGATTCAGGATTTCATCTACCCAAACGCCCATGTCTATATGCATTTGTTTTTGCTAGAGAGGAACATGTTTTTGGTGTGATCAAAGCCATCCAACGCGTGGATTATATATTCACAGTCTGTTAAATGGACCCAAATATGCCTTCACATCTAGAACACCCAGACTAAACAGTTTTGGCTCATGTTTGGGAATAAAAAGGCAGAGATTTCCATAATTTTCAAAACCAACCATGTATTTCCCCATCATACCGAGGGCGTCTCATTTACAATGCTTCTCTCTTGGGGTTTAAGAATGGGTTTCTTCTCGAGCCCTTTTCGCTCTCAAGGTCGTCTCGACACTCGTCATCCACCATTAGAATTGCAACCATGGCAGCGCCAAAGATCAAAGGTATAGGGAGCCATAGGAATGCTTGGATAGGTCTCCCCATAACCGCAGTGTATGGGCTGTTACCAGAAATATTGACAGAGCCGTTCTTATGAAGCCCCGTCTCGATAATTGCACCCACAAGACTCACAAAAGTGGCAACAATCGAAAATATCAGGAACACAGTTTCCCAGATGGAAGCCCTTTTGAAAAACATGATAAAACTCGTGACAAAACAAACAAAAACCAAAACCAAAGCCGAGAGAACCATCGCGTACCCGGCCTGCGAGCCACTCTCATAGTTGTCCACGGCTTGCCAGTTGGTGCTCCAGTCAGATGGGTCGTAACGGTAACCTGCCTGAGAGGGGGTGCAGGTGAAATCCACATCTCCCTCGGTAGCATTGAGCGAACAGAAATTGTACAACGTCCAGTAGTATGCGCTTCCATCGCTGCCTTCGAGCTTGGAAAGGTAGAGAGTCCGGAAAAACGGAGTATTGGCTCCACTTAAGTTAGCCAAAAGGAGAAGCGTAAGGGCTGCAGTGGAGAAGAAAAATATCAACACCGACCGGAGAGCAGGCATGATGAATAAATGCTGGGGAGTATGGTGGGAAAGGAGAAAAGAATCAAATCCTCTTCATCTAATAGTGAAAAAAAAGGTAAAAGATTTGAAAAAAAGGAAGCCAAAATTTTTTCCCCCAGCCGTGTGGTTTATATGTATGTATCTAACAGGAAAAGATTATGACATACGTCTAAATAGGCTGAGGCCGATGCAGATGTCCATGCACCTCGCTTTGAGATATTGCTCGTATTCAGGCAATGATGCGCGGTGTGTATGTTATGCTGGGTGTATGCAGAACGAGCCACACTCCCATTTCATTGTTCAGAAAGAACGGCGCAGAGTGGTGAAGAGGGTTGGCTAGAGAAAATGGGGTTTCTTCACAGACGAAAGGAAAAAAAGAGGGAGATAGAGAAAAAAAAATAAGTCATTGCATCATGAAGTTATGCCTTCGTTCTGCTTGCTTTTCGCTTGCTTTTCGCTCTCCGCCTTTATTCTCAGCATACTCTTGCATGCGATTGCCGTGAGGTGCATGGGAACAAAAGTTTTGGGTGCCCAGAAAAAAGCCAATGCCAGATCGAAATTAGTAAGATCGCCAGACCGCCGAAAGAAATAGAATACTCCAGAAACACACAAAGTGCTGTCCTAAGTATTATTCTGTCCATCCACTCTTCCATTCCAAACACCACCTCAAAGCAAAACCTTGACTTTGGCCGTATGGTTATTGGTGCTGACGGGGCTGAGTAACCAGATGCACTCACTGCGTCAACGGGGCTGTGCTGTTGAGCGCGGAAAACCTCACGTGGCCCCGGCCCATTCGGACATCGGCTACTTTGAAAAAGGCACTATGCTTTCATTAATGGGTTATAGTTTCCGCCATGTGAATTCGAGCGTGCCTGTAAAGGAAAAGATGGGGTGAATCTGAGATGGGAGGTGAATCTGAGAAGGGAATATACTCGATCAGCTTGGCCCACTGAATTTTCAAACCTCTTCCTTTTTTGGAAGTTAAAGGTATAGATGCACAGTTTCAGGAATATGGGGCTGGGCTTCTGGGGCTTGGGGTGTGCAAAGCTTGACGCAACATGTAGGAAATGTCGATGATGACGTCCGACGGGTGATTTTGGCATTCTTATCAACATCACTATCAGAAAGATCAAAGGTAAATAGAAATAGAGCCGAGGTGTTCTTGTGATGAAGATAATTACCTGGTATTTTCGATTTTATTATGGCTTGGGTAGAAGTTTAAAAACGGCTTAGTTGGACAATTTAAAGAGGTCCATGATGCCAACTATTCCTAGCTCAAACATATCTTTATTGCTTTATGTGTAGTTTGTTTTCTCCCGACTTTATGGAATCGCTTATAACAACCAGTCTCCTTCTTTTTGTATGGTAGACATGCGTGAACAACTATTTACGCCTATTACGAGCAATTAAACGTAGGGTGTCGTAAATGAAATCAAAGTAATTCCCGTGTAGGGCCCAATCTCGTCAGCGAGCACCCCTTTTACCTGTGATTAAGAAAATGTTCCATTATTCTTGAGAAAAGCAGGCTGTGAAGTAGATATCGTTGTATTAAAGGACCATAATGATAATACATCACCGTAAATAATAGATATAACTATTTCTCTTCCACCTTATTTGAAAAACACCAACATCTCCATGAAAGAATAGTTCATAGGGTGTTGGCAAACATAGCTGGCGTAAATGATGTTATATTACTACCTAATTTTCTGTCTGAAATGATGGTCACTATAAAATAAGCACACAAAGTTCGCTAAATTAAAAGTTACATGCCATGACCACCCTTAAAAATCGAGCAAAACAGAAAAGAAACCATGGAGAGAGTGATAGGCCACCAGGGAGACATAACCCCAGCATAAGATAAGTGTCTAAAATACTTTATGAAGGTAGAATGCCGAGCATCAGGCTTTGGCAATAGAAACTCCATGATGAAATTCCATGACACCTCTCTCCCTCGTACATAGAATACTCAAGGAGGATTTTTGAAATGCAATTAAGAAGTTTGCCGTTATTGAGAATCCAAGTGGTTTTACTGAAAGAAAGGGAAAGATGGTCATGTTCAAGAATAGCTTAGTAAAAATTCCATGAACGCATCGAAAGCAACCTTTTTCATCAAGCATCACCGAATCTACGAGGATATCAATTTTGAATACTGTCTTTGGAAGATTTTGAATTCTTTCACAGGTTAGACTTCTAAAATTGGATATATTCTAGAAGGAAACAATAAGACGTTAAGGAACAGGAGTGAAGAATTGGGGATTATATTATACTCAGTACACAATTAATGCCAAAATACCCGGTTTCTCTTTCAGACCATTGATATTTCCAATACGTTTGCGGATGTGGGTAAATCTTTGCTTATTGATGACCTGGCCCTGACCTTTCGAGAAATACTTAACCCTGAAAGTATTTCGGTTGTGCTCTAGGCCGTGGCCGTGAACAGTGTTAGTGTTTTAATTGCGAATATCGCCATCCAGAGAGGTTGTGATGGAAGGTTATATATGGATAAATCGAATAGATGGTCACATGAAAGAGCGTCATCAATCTCCGCCAAGGTTTTTGGAAAGTGTAAGTACATTAAAGTTTTAAGAAATATCTTCAAAAACATGACATTTCCATTTTTAGACAATGCTTCTATGTAGAGACTCCACAATGGCTTAGAGATCGAGTGGGAGGTAGTGGCAGATCACGAGTCTGAGGTATTTTTCTTTGTTTCATCTCTGGTGCATCATGTCTTTGAAAAACATTTAAGGATATAATGTGAAGTATCTGAAATTAAATTGAAATGCTTGGGCTATCAAAATTAACCAAGCTAAACCGTCAATTCGAATCTTAACATAACCACATTCGCCTCAATATACACTGATTACAACGATACCTAAATGGTCTCTGGGTCAACCTCTTTATAAGAATAGTGTACCCAGGTCATGTTGATCTTTCTTTCAAACACTCAGGGTTCCTCAGAAACTAGTAAAATGGACCCGATTACCTCAAGCAGAAACAAACCATCCAATATTCCCGGATTTGTACCATTTCGTTCCACCTCACAAGTGCCCAAGTAAATGATCGTTATATACATCATCGTTATATCAACTATCCCAGAGTCCCTGACTTCTTTTCTTTCTATATATTTCTTAATAAAGGCCTTTCTTCAAAAAAAAAGCCATTACCATATCATCCATACATTCGTAATCATTAAACTCAATATATATTCCAAAGCTTGAGTCGCCAATCAGACTTAAAGTAATTCGAGCGCATGTGGGAAATCTTAACCTTAGAACAGTTATTAATATCTCACTCTGATAACTACAAACGCGCCTTGTAAGTGAAATGTAAGGTTGCGGTACCCGGGACCATTGAAAAGTGGCGTTTTTCCATAATCTGCCAGTTTTTTTTTT
>JAJMAK010000120.1:0-43262 GCA_030572615.1 Metschnikowia lachancei
TATCAGACAGGGATGATGCCAGGAGACTGACGATCAGTCGAGCTGGGCTGTTCTGAGGGGTCATTTTATGATGGTGAAATTTCTGCTTTATCTCAATGTATGAAAGCCAGGAACTCGAAAAACGGAGGCATCGAAAGATGACTCCTCTGGTTCTTTATGGAATAGATTACCGGGAGACCTTTTCCAGCAACCCAAAAAGCAATATCCCCTTGACTTAGTAATATCCCCTTGACTTAGTAATATCCCCTTGACTTAGTAATATCCTCTTGATTTGGTGCTCCCCACATGTTTTCAAATGTTTTGCTGCTGACACCCACCATAGTCTTCTGAAAACTGTCATCCCATGAATGTCAACTATAAAGGAGGCATATTCCTGGATGAACTTTAATCTATTATTGATCTCTCCTGATAGCTAATGCTTCCGATGACGAAGTTGATGTTTCTTAGAGAGCAATTTCAAACCTCGCTCAATCAGTGTGCTGTCAAGCATGTACCCGAAACCGCCAACCTATTACACCTCGACGAAACAAACCTAACGCCTTCTTGGGGACTTGGCATACTCTGGAAGGTCAATGCCGCTCAGTCAAAGACAGATTTCCCCTAGGGAGAGTTTTCCAAACCCTAAACTGCCATATCTACTCGCCATTTCATTGCGCGCATATCCCACAAAGTATATTTCGTGACCCAAGACCTTTTTCTTCCCGCGGTTGTTTCTTCTGTTTATTTTTTACCAACCACTTTTCTTTACCCCTTGTTATCTTTCGTTAATGATTTTGACGCCACTTTTGATTCTAGTTACCTGATGTGTAGATACTTACTGCTTGACAAATTTGCACACATATCCATTTACCATATGTATTCTTTCTTTGATACTGTACTATGTCTTGTGAACTCTTTGAAGACTCCGACACGTATGTATGGAAAAATTTCCTTTTGACCCAGTGGCGTTTATTTGGGGGCGGGGCGGTTTCTCCGTTGGCCCGTTCTTGCAACCGCACCGCAATCACCACTAGGCGTGCTTATGACACCCTCATGAGTGCGGCTCTGCCCGTACATATTATTTCCGCATCCCCAAGATTTGGCGTTAGGTGGAATTCCCAAACTACAAATTCTATAAACCACAAATCAAACTGGCACAATTTCCACCGCCCCTATAAGTGAAAACGCGTCCCCACTCTCACTCATTTTTCTGTATATATCCAGGTCGAACGTTTCATAGAATACAGGGATCATGGTGCCTGTGCCTCCTCCTCAGTGTGGCATTCAAGCCCTATTTGTGCCTCTCATCCATACGAAAGAAAATGCATTCAACCCATGCTTCTTAGCCCTGTTGGTACTAGTGTGGGGGGTTTCATTTGGGCTTATACTATCGGGGGTGTTATTTCGCTACATACAGAAACCACAATATGGTCCTCTTACCCCTAAAAATACTGGTCTTCTCCATTGGTTACGATGCTCTTTGGTGCTTCTTCACACCTTGTGTGTGGCCCGGCTTCTTTGGTCCGTCTCGTTGGTGGAGCGTCTAGCTGATTATAAACTCACTTCGTTCTTTGTTTTGACCATTGTTTCCGCTTTTCTCGTTGTACCATTGCACCTTATAGAAACCACCCGTGCGCTTGTGCCACTGGGCCCATTGCTCGTGTTTTGGCCTGGGATGGCCGTGGTGGATTTAATGATCTGGTTCCAAGACCTGTATTCCAGCTGGCCAATTTTTCTTTTCCAGCTGGCCCCTTCTTGGGAGCTTCTTGCTTTCGTGACTGCGTTGTCAATCTTTTATATGGAATCTTCTCGATCTTTGTGGTTTCCATCTCATCTGCTTATTCTTCACCACTACCAATCTTCAAAAAGATCCCAAGGTCCACCAAACTTTTTGGAGAAAATAACCTTCTCTTGGATGAACCCGCTTGTAAGTAATTCTTATACGAACCAAACAGTCCAACATGATGATCTCCCAGAAGCCCCGGAACATCTCACCACAAAAAATTACACAGAACGCCTTCAAAAGTACCTCGACTCCTCGTCACAAAAGAAGTCTTCATTCGACCTTTTTGTTGCTGTCGTCAAGGCTTTCAGCCCAGCTGCAACTGTATCATTCATGTACGAGGCTGGCGACTCTTTGTTAGCTTTTGTGCAACCACAACTTTTGCGCTTGCTCATTGTCTTCATGGCCGATAAGATAAAAGACCCACTGCAGCCCGTACTCAGAGGTTTCTTATTATGCTTCGCTATGTTTGCTGTGACGCTTGTGCAGACTGTTTTGAATAACCAGTACGTGTTGAAGGTGTTGGAGGTCGGTCTTGGCTGTAGGTCATCATTGACGTCCTTGATCTTTCAAAAGTCCATCCATCTTTCGGCTCATTCAAGATCCGAACGTTCATCTGGAGATGTTGTAAATCTTGTCTCCATTGATGCTCCCCGTGTCCAAACGTGCGCTCAAGAAATCAGTACACTCATCATCGCCCCAACAGAATTGGTTTTGAGTATCTGGTCCTTGTATAATCTTTTGGGAAGATCAGCATTTGCAGGCCTCTTCGTCATGCTAATTTTTGTTCCCATAAATACCTTTTTCGTGAGATATCTGAAGAAATTGAATAAGGTACAAATGAAGTTAAAAGACAATAGAAACAGGATTACAAATGAAATTCTTGTATCCATGAAATCCATCAAGCTCTATTCATGGGAAGCTCCTATGTTGAAACGCCTCTTCGAAGCCAGAAACGATAAGGAATTAAAGAATTCTAAGAAGATTCGAATCGTCAATCAATGTGGCAACCTAATTTGGACCACCATGCCATTCTTAGTGTCGTTTCTGACTTTTGCTATCTTTGCTTTGGTTGAAAAAAGACCTTTGACCTCGGAAATTGTATTCCCCGCTTTGACATTGTTGAACATCTTATCACGCCCGATTCTACTGTTTCCTTCCGTTATTACCTATATCACAGAGGCTTCAGTTGCTTTGGATAGAATATCCGCTTTCTTGTCTGCTCCCGAAGTAGACCCCAAATTGATCGACGTGGGGCCAGCTAAAGAAGACGACTCCGTTGAAATAAACAATGTTTCCTTCCTTTGGGAAAAACCACAGCTTGGTAAAGCGGTACGCGAAGAGTCAGACTTTACTGGCCATAAGTATGCTTTGCAAGACATCAATATGCGTGTGTACAAAGGTGAATTTGTCTGTGTGGTGGGAAGAGTTGGCTCGGGAAAATCTTCATTCCTATCATCGATTCTTGGCCAGTTAGATGCGGTCGATTCGATTTATCCCTCGCAGTTACCCAAGTCTATCAAATTGAATGGTACAATTGGGTACTGCTCTCAAAATCCTTGGATTATGAATGCATCTGTCAAAGAAAATATCATTTTCGGGCATAAATTCGACGAAAGCTATTACAACCAGACCATAGAGGCCTGTCAGCTTCTAGCAGATCTTAAAATTTTGCCTGACGGGGATGAAACGCAAGTGGGAGAGAAAGGTATTTCTTTGTCAGGTGGCCAAAAAGCCCGGTTGTCCCTTGCTCGTGCCGTATATTCCCGTGCCGATATTTACCTTCTAGATGATGTTTTGAGTGCGGTGGATAGCCACGTTGGAAAGAATATCACTTCTAAAGTTCTTACAAAAGGAGGCCTTCTTTCCGGCAAGACGATTATTTTTGCAACGAACAGTATACCGGTTTTGGAAAACGCAGATAGAATCTACTTATTTGAGCGGGGAAGAATTACCGAGCAGGCAGCGTTTGAAGAAGTTAGAACGGGAAATTCCCATCCCCAACTAAACAGCCTCGTTGCCGAATTTGGTAACTATTCATCTCGATCACAATCTCCTGAATCGGAAGATACCGAAGAGATAATCGTCTCAGAGACTAAGAATCGGAAATACCGAAAGGCGAGCTTGGCCCCATTTGATTGGGATCCCTTCAAGGAAAAAGCTGTTCGGAAAACTGGAAATACCGTGGAGACTTCTGCAAAAGGAAGCGTAAAAAGAGATGTCTATGTCGATTACATCAAAGCATGCTCTATTTCCGGAATGTTGCTCTGGATAGGGTTGTTTATCGTGGCCACCATTGCTTCAATCTCCACCAATTTTTGGTTAAAGAAATGGTCTGAAACAAATTCAGATATTGGTGACAACAGTAAGGCGCTTCACTTTATTGCAGTATATGCAATCTTGGGCTTTAGCACGAGTGCTATTAACTTGTTAAAAGGTGTGGTATTTTGGGTTTTTATGAGTATTCGAGGAGGGCGCAACATTCACGACAGGATGGCTAAGAGACTAATGAAAGCACCGATGAACTTTTTCGAGAGAACACCAGTGGGAAGAATAATGAACAGATTCAGTAATGACATCAACAAAGTCGACAGTGCCCTTCCACGGTCCTTGAATGTTTATATGGGATCGTTGTTAAGTACAGTTTCCACTATTGTTGTCGTTGCTTTGGCTCTACCAGTGTATCTCATTGTTGTGGTACTTTTGGGTTTCATCTACGGATATTATCAAAAATATTACATCTCGGTACAAAGAGAGTTGAAAAGGTTGGTATCGATTTCAAGATCCCCCATTTTTGCTCACTTTCAAGAAAGTTTGAATGGCGTGGAAACAATTAGGGCCTATCGTCAAGAAGGTCGTTTCAATTTTATCAACAATGCCAATGTGGACTTTAACATGAGAAGTTTGTTCATGTTGCGATCCATAAACAGATGGCTTTCTGTGAGACTTCAATTCATCGGATCGCTTGTCATTTGGAGCTCTTCCACAATGCTTATTTACAAGTCTACTACCGCCTCTCCCATTGGCGCAGGTATGGCGGGGTTTGTAATGAGTTATGCGCTCCAAGTTACGGATACTTTCAAAAAGATGGTGAGAATGTCGGCGGAAGTTGAAGCTAACATTGTTTCGGTAGAAAGATGCCTCGAATATTGTAAACTACCAACGGAAGAAGACGAGGACGCTCTACTTATAGAGCCCCCAGCTGAATGGCCACACAACGGTGCGATTGATATCAGGAATTATTCCACCCGATATGCCAAAAACTTGGACCTTGTTTTGAAGAATATCAGTCTCAAGATCGAATCCGGGGAAAAAGTTGGTGTGGTCGGACGGACTGGAGCAGGAAAGAGTTCGCTTGTTTTGGCTATTTTCCGGATGATTCCACCAGTGGATGGGGCCATTGTTATTGATGATGTTGACACTTCGAAAATTTCCCTCTTTGATCTCAGACACAATCTTAGCATTATTCCGCAAGATTCTCACTTATTTGAAGGAACGTTGAGACAGAACCTTGACCCTTTCGGGGAACATAGTGATGAGAAGCTATGGAAAGTACTCGCTCACTCCAACTTGAAGGACACAGTGGAAGAGTTGGGAGACGGACTTGAAAGCCAAGTTAAAGAAGGAGGCTCCAATTTCTCTGTCGGACAAAGGCAATTAATGTGCCTTGGGCGTGCATTGTTGAACCCGTCTAGAGTCCTCATGTTGGATGAGGCTACTGCCGCTGTGGATGTCCAGACTGACAAAATAATCCAAAGCACCATACGGGCCGAGTTCAAGGAGAAAACTATTGTTACCATTGCTCATCGTCTTGATACGGTGATGGACTGTGACAGAATTTTGAGCTTGGACCATGGAGAAGTCAAAGAATTTGATACACCGGCTAATCTTCTCAAGGATTCTAACGGGATTTTCTACAATTTGTGCAAACAAGGAAACTACATTTAGGAAGATTTGTTCTAATTTTAAGCGACTCAGGAGATTTCTTCATTGTGCTCGAGAGGAGGAATTCTGTCGGTCAATCTCGACTGTTTCATGTAATGCTTCAAAAGGTGCGCGGCGCAGAATACAGGGAGAAAAATTGACAATGAGATCCGAGTTGCATAGTTTTGAGATCGGGCCTTCGGACAACACTAAGCTCCGCACTTCCTGCGCACAGGAACAAAAAATGGAAGCTTGGTTTCCGAATGCAAGGTTCTTAGTTTAAGACCACATAACCACTATTTCGAAAATGGCCGCCAGTGCACAACAAGCATCCAAATTCACACGTTTCCTCCAATCAGAGACTGGCCCTAAGACAGTCCACTTCTGGGCTCCTGTTTTCAAATGGAGTTTGGTGATTGCTGGTCTCAATGATATGCAAAGACCAGTGGAGAAGATCTCGGGAACTCAACAACTTGCGTTGTTCTTCACGGGTGCTATCTGGACCAGATGGGCCGGGTTTGCCATCACCCCCAGAAACTACTTGTTGGCTAGTGTTAACTTTTTCCTCGGTGGTGTTGCTGGTTACCAACTTCTTCGTGTGGCTAACTGGAGACACAACCAGGGAGACAGCCCAGTCCAGGTTTTCAAGTACCTTATCAAGACCGATTAAGGAGAAGGGCATTTGAAACGGCAGATCCTTTGTACCTATGTATTACAATATATTCATGAGCAAAAAGCGCAAAAAAAAAGAAGGGCTATTGCATTGACTAATCTAGTTCCATATCTTCGTTTTCCCCTTCTTTTTCCCCTGTAGCAACACTGGAACTACCCATAGACGTATCTTTACGAGTGGAGTCGTCCTCCAACAAGTTTTCGAGGATTTCATCTGGCGAATCCTTAGAAGATGCAATGTGTTCTGCGTCCCCGCTTATAGCCTGTAAGGTATCTATATCGAGGGCAGAATCGTCATTATTTTCTGGATTAAGAAGGTCATCTTCAGAGTCTTCAGCTGATTGGTGACTATGGTGGGTGGTTTGACCTTGGTGGTCAGCTGTGTCGTTTTCGAATTCATCACCAGAAATAAGATTTTCGTCGTTGTGTTCGATTTCGTTGTGTTCGATTTCGTTGTGTTCGATTTCGTTGTGTTCGATTTCATTCTGTTCGATTTCATTCTCGTCGATTTCATTCTCGTCAATTTCATTCTCGTCGATTTCATTCTCGTCAATTTCCTCCTCTTCGGCTTCCTCCTCTTCGGCTTCCTCCTCTTCGGCTTCCTCCTCTTCGTCCTCTTCCCCTTCGTAGTATTTCAAGTCTTCATGTTCGCTTGTCTTGATCTTTTTGATCTCCTCATATACAAGAGCAAGATCCCGGGTCAAAAACAGATTGAGTTTGGCGTCTCTTGAGGCCCACTGGGTGTTTTTAGCGGCCAAATGGGTCTTGGCCCGAAGAAGCACCTCGTGCTTGATTTGTAAAAGAATCCGGAGACGGTACTCCAAGTTGACGAGACGATTGAAGATTGGAAAAGAGGGAGAAGGAATATTTGAGTCTGCATCGAGAGAAAAGAGTTGCGACAACGGCACTTTCTTGGGGTACTGGCCATCGGCACCTTTGGGAACGCGGTCAAGGAGAATGCCGTTGTCAAATTGTTTAATTGTTTGGATGGAAAAGTCGAAAGTAGGGATTTTGGTGCTTCTTCTAATTTCCTCAAGCGATGCCTCCAGTTTCTCGAAATCCTCGTAAAGACGAGACATTTGTGCGTATTTCTTGTTGTAGGGTTTGACCTCGTGCTGGATAAACCGAAGTTTTTTATCATGTTGCCATTCCTTGTAATCTCTGTGGAATTTCTTCACGGTGAAAGAGTCAAGAAGAACTTGACGTTGAATTCGAGAAAGTTGCTCGGATCCCACCGATCCACGTTTCCCCAAGTTCTCTGCTGTTTCAAGAAGTTCCGCCAAGGACTCCACGCTTTTCCGGGACACTTGAGCTGCCAAAAGTAGGGCTTCTGGGTTGATTTCCTGGACCATTTTTGGGGCTGGTGGGGGTCGCGGTTTCAGAATAAATTCTTCAAGATGTGCACTGATTATGTGATCTGTGAACAGAAAAGTAGATCAGTTTAAACGTACCCAGTGACGGTTAGTGTTGTTTAGTGTCGAAATTAGCGTGCTTTTGAAGGTTCAAGTATGTACAGATGAACCTCTATATAAGAATATGTTCTCATACAATTGGGAATATTATGGGGAGACCTCAAGATGTACAGGTTTCACGTCTATGTGCAGGAAACTCTGACTGATTAATTAGAATATGTTGTCAGCAGCGGACGGCTTCTCAACAAAACTTCAAGCTAAAGGACCTTTATTCGCGGCAAAGGAAACCAGTGATACTTGTTTGATATCTTTTCTCTTGTTGCTTTTTGACTGTATCAATTTGTAGCTTCTCAAGGGCCAAAATGAGATCATAGTTGTCAGGATATTCCTTCTTGAGGTGCGTGACAACGACAGCTATGCTTGGTATCACATCTTTCAAGTCTTCAAAGTGATGTCAGGTACTACTTCCATGACATCCTCGTCCGGATCCAGAACATCGCCACTTTCTTTCTCTTCCTCAAGTTCGGCAAAATTAGGCGGACGTCGTCTTTTCTGCTCCATGAAAATTTCCCGGCAATATGTTATCAAGAGACCGAAATGCATCTGATAAGATTTTAGAGATGCTGCCTTGACTAACTCTTCGTCTGAGCCTATCATAAAACCAACTTTGAAGTTGCTTTTGGTCATAGTCAGGATTAGCCTTGGCGAAGTGTCGTAGCTCCTTCTTTTGGTTGTTTGGAATGCCCAGCCTGCTCCCCATCTGTAAAAGAATGCTCAACTGCAAAGTCAGCAAACCAGCAATTAGAGATTTACCTGTAGAGGTTTATCTGTATATCGATGCGAGCATTGAAGATTTCCACTATCGCGTAAAACCACTGGTTATGAGCCGCAATTAAGCCAAGAGGAAATAAGAGGAAATAAATCAACCAGTGTTGATTGGAATGGATACATCGACTACGTTTTTTACTACGAAATATATTTTCGAACTTTTTGCTGATATCATATCTAGTTAAAAAGATATTTAACTAAAAGAAATATAAAAATATATTCTCGATCGTTTTTTTATTGAAGGCCAGGGGTGGAGCTGGTCCCCCTCTCGAGAATGCCTCCCCGTACAAGTGTTTTTTCAGACAAGTGTTTTTTCAGACATCGTCCCGGACCCGAACACCGTCATGTAGTCTTTGCTTCCGGCTTTAGTCAGTTTAAAACATCCATTTTCCTTGATTAGCGGGCACTTTGTTGAGAGAAGCCCGAGCCGGAGATGGCAGGCTCAAGCAGCACACACTCTCTAGTAAAGTTTTGTTCTGAGCCTCTTCTATTATGAAAAGATACTTCAAGCAACTATCATAAAACAACTCCTTCATCTTCGCTTGAGATAAACACACTCAATCTCGGTCACTTCTCCAGAAACATGCACCTCACTGGTATCAGCAGCCGTTACGCTACCTTGAACTTTCTCTCCGTTTGCTTGAATGCCGTTTAAGGAATCATCGAGGATGCTCATTTTGTCTCTGAGTAAGACTCTCGCCTTAAGAATGGCCAAAATGTTGATCGTACTCGGATCGAGTCTTTATTTTGGTGAAGTAACTGAAAACTACGTAACCCCCTCTTATATCCTCGAGTTTGGCGTGTACCATGGTTGATTTTACACCCCAAAGTCCAAGTGAAATTGCCAACTTTCTTTCAAGAGTCTATTCTTATTCGGGAGCTCTTTAGCCAATCGGCTGCCATTCAGCTGCCATTCAGCTACCATTCAGCTACCATTCAGCTACCATTCAGCGTAGTAGACAATGAACCTGCTGATCACTGGTGTCGCTCTCCCTGCCGAGAGACCCCACTCTCGTGATGGACGACGGCACTCTCCCGGTGATACTCATTGCTTGGCCCGGTGCTTCGCCTCGACTGTACTCCTTTTTTAGTCTCTATACCTCATTACCTTCAAATCGTGCCCAGGCCTAAGCTCGGGCTCTGCCGATTCCATTTGAACACGCTAGTCGTTGTTTGTAGCGAGGGCCGAAGCACCTGGCCATAGCCTAGTCTTTTAAATATATCGAATCAATATATGAGGATATATATTCTTACTAAAGTTTGGCCCGAGTCAATATCGATACTAGTAAATAGTAAAAATATCAAAATATAGCTCGAAATATATTTCGGTAAATCTCGCATTTTACTAATTTTAACCTACACTGAAATCAACCACACGAAAATATTGAAAAAAAGGAATATATTTTAAAAAATTGATTTCTTTTTATATTTCATTTATTTTGGTTTATTACTTCTTTATTTACTTTTTTTGATGTGGAACACTTCTTTTTTTGATGTGAAAAGCTGGACTCGGGCCAACTGAGACATAGGCCAATTGAGAGGTTTGCTTTGGAAGAATGGGGTACAGTGGTACCTCTGTAAGCCCATGTAATAAGACGGAACCTCGTTTATGCGGATACCGGGTTTCTCTAAGACGGAGTTTTTGAAACTTAAAGGGGGTCTTTTCTTGGATTTCAGGACGAAACATTGCCCGAATAACACCCGAGACACGCTGTGTTGCCTCAAAAACGCTACAAAAGACAGCAGACGTGTCACAGATCATTGCCGTATAAAAGTAGCAAGCTTGCCGTGATTTTTGGAAATTTTGGAGCCAATGTGAACGTCCATTGCTGGCTCCATGAGAAATGCCAAGCGACCTATGGACAATGAAAAGAGGCATGCTTTGAGAAAGAGATATAAGGAAGTAAATTGCTCTCAAAAGGAATTGGGCTTGTGGTAAGGCGATCGAAATACTTCACCAAAAATCGATTGAAAGCCGCAAGCCATTAACATTGGAGAATACCGGAGAACACCATCTCCTCTGTGTGTTAGAAAGTCGAAGAACGTTGCCAACTTTTCTCGCACCCCAACAGACATTACAACAGACATTACAACAAACATTACAACAGACATTACAGCCCAAATTCAAAATGCTTGCAACGGCTCCCTTGAATTGACTGATGTTGATATCATTGAATTAGTTCTGGACAATGAAAGCACCTGGATGAAGAGGATTCTACGCAGTTGCTGGTCATTTGTTTAGATGAAGACTCCACGACTATGCTGCTTGATTGTGTGGGTGAAGAGGGTCTTACTGATGTGACAAGAATGCATTCTACTTTTTCAACTAGAAACTTTAATTATTTCTGCATTATTTAGACCACTACTTTTAAATCATAGAGCTATGTATCAATTCAAATTGAAACCAAGCAAGCATGAATATACTTAATATTTCCTAATTAGGAAGGATGCTTGTTTATATGCAAGAAAAACCTGGCTACCGCCATAAGCCGGACAAATTTCATGCAAGAGATCAATCCGGCTTACAGAGGTATTACTGTACTTGAGAGATGAAGTTTTTTCTTTACTACTATGGAAATGGAGAATGAGCGCTGCCCAGAAACAGCTTGTTTTGGAGACAGGTCTAAAACATCCTGACTACTTGTATTTAATGTCCATTGATATATCGATAGTGAGTGTTAATAGATCACGTGCGTCGTCGATTCAGCAAAGACGTTGATGATATTTAACAAATAATATTCTCTATCTTGTTCAATGGTCTTGGGCTTTATCTTCTAAAGCAATCCAAATTCTTCATCTATCAATGGAAAAAGAAGACATGACGTATCATGAAGAACAAAATGCCTTGGGTGTTGAAAGTTGCACTTGCAGCTTCAGGTCTATGATGTGAGTATGTGTGTCTTTGGTATGAAATCTAGGCAAGTACTTAGCTTCAATCTAGCACGGGCCGATAGCCTCTGAGAAAGATATAAATATACTTTTTTATCAAAAGGGTACTTAATATCCGAAAGGTCGACTGTCTCGTCCAAGAAACGTTTCCTTGAGAAATTTCTTCATATACTTAAATAACTACTGCTATCACTTCTCTGGAAAACACACATACGATTGGTGTTTCCATTAGTATTCTGAAACTCAACTCTAATAAGAGCATCTTGATCTCTGAAGGAAGCCACCATTATTAGAAAAGTTCAGTTTCTTGCAGCACAGGTATTGTCAAGAATGTACGTTCACCTCTTCTGGGGCTAAATTCTTTAGGTTATTTGTATGATATAAATGAAGCAACGCATCTTTATATACAGTGATAGAAAACGGTCACAAAACTTTTGTATCAATGTTTTTGTGGTTTAGCTTGTTTTGTGGTTTAGCTTGTTTTAGAAGAATAACTCAAGTACAAGAATCAAGCCATACATGCTCTCACTTCTAGAATTTTAGTATGTATTATACTAAAATTGGAAAAAAAGGATGATTACTCCGTTCTGGGGGATAAACACTGTGGCCGGTTCCATGTCAGTTTCCCTTGTAAGTATCCTCTCTAGGATATGTTTAGTGGTATGGAAAGGAATTCATTCAAGTTCATTTAAATTCCTACACCTTTTAAACAACAAGATTGGGCAAAAACTATACTATAGATAATATAGGTAAAGTACGTCAGGGATTCAAAAAATAGGGGCATTTTAAAGAAGCATTACTCCATTGAAGGTGAGCCAAAGAAAAAACAGCGTCCACAACTTTAAACAAACCAACCTCAAACACCACTCAACTAGAAACAATAGTTGCACATTTATCTGTTGTAACGTTTCAGTTTCAATGCGGAGATGCATCAAGTGAACAATACTGGGGAGGTTTTACTTTGAAAAGGGTTCTTTAAAAAGAAAAATAGCCTAGAAAGTCATCCCTTGTTGCAAAATGTGACAAGCAAAAGATTGTTTGAAGATGAAACAAAGCGCAAAATTTAACACAGCCCTGCTTCAAAAAGTAACATGTTTATGCAACCATCGATTTCAGGAAAAGTTTGAGCGTTTTCAAACGTATTTGGCACAGTTCGGTGAAGCCATATCATCGCCGAAAGAAGACCAAAGCCGTTTATTTGTCTTTCCAAACGTTTAAAAGCCCAAAAGGCTTAGCTTAAATCAGTAACATCAATGGTCTCTGTGGACTTGTTACCAATGGCTGTGATGCTACATTCACATAGCCCACAAAGTAACCTTGAGAGAAAACCACCTTACGCCGTGATGTTTTTCAACAGCCTATTTTCTTCAACGGCCTATTTTGGCACTATACCTCTGACTACTTTAACACACAACTAAGTCCAAGTTTTCAAGTCTGCCGCCTTTTTTTCTCCAGCACTAAAAATGAGAGTACGAATACTTTTCGGGGCAGGTGCAATATTATCTTCGGTATTGTCTCCGATATTATCTTCAACCGTGATGGCAGCCCCAACTCCCAAGAAGCCTTCCCACGACGCAATTACCTGGCTTTTTCCAACAGATCTGCTTGAAGGAATAAACGGAGAATTTTCTTCCAAAGAGAAAAGTTTTGGCCAGGACGCATATGGCTTTAAGCATGGACTTGAAACTTTTGTTATTGAGAACATGTTGGCAAAAAACCAGTTGGAGTTGTTTGTGGCTCGCTTGAAGTCGTTTGTCAATGAAACAAGCTTTGACATTAAGGCGTTTGATTCTCAGGCGGTGGAGTTGAGTCACGATCTTATTGCCATCACCATTTCCATTGAGCTGATTGCTTCCACTAAGGATTTGTCGCATCAGCTCTATTTTGCTAAGTACATGTTCAATGTGATGTTGGACTCAAGTCATTTCATGAAGCTTTATCTGAACTTCGAATATCCTGGTTTCCGTTTGGTGTATAGTGTAATTGAGCTCAATGTTAGGGCCTTGGCTTTGAGTGATACTCGTGGTGCGCTTGATGTCAGTAAGAATGGGTTCTTGGGAAAACTCTTGCGTCTTTACCATAGCTTGAGCATCTGGGAAAACAATTTCAAGGGAATGCCTAATCTTTCACTTGGAACACGTTATTTATTTGATATGGAGGTCAATGATGCAAGGAACAAGCTTGAAGCTTTACGGAGCTGGGTACCCCGGGGATTCACATACATGTAATCAATTGTTTTTTTTCTTCTTTTGTTTTGGGGGAGGGGTACTTTGTAAGTGGTATTTATTGAAGCATGGTCAGCCATAAAAGGCTCACTGTGTGAAAAGTGTTCATCTTTTATTGAGTCGGTTGTTTTGTAGAAGGTTATGAAATATCACCTGAGTCCAAAAGCGTCTAAACTCTCCAAAACAATTATGTAAAAACAACTTACCTCTGTTTGAAGACGTGGTATTTGATCGATTGGAACCGATTAACTGTAATGTAACCCATCAAAGTGATGGCGATATAAGAACATTACTCCCCTAACAGAAATGTACACTCTCACTTCTCTTGAGAAAGAGCCAGCCAACTTTCCTTTCTTTGGTTGAATATTCTAATATAGAAAAGTGTTTTTGGATACCGAACACAAAACTTTCCAAGGGACTTGAGTGGTAGTGTACCAGAAAACATTTTTTCGATGTACTGGGATTTATGTTCCAGTACGGCCACATTGAGATAGAACACGTATTAAGCCAATATTACTCGTCAGCTATGTATTTAAGGAACTCTTGGTGAAGAGGCCTAAGTAGTGTAAGATAGTCTCAAGATAGATGTAGCAGTGGGAGTGAGACTCTAACCCAGAATGGAGGCCATCATATACTGAAAAACACGCCCAGTGAATGCAGAGCACGCCCAGTGAATGTCCTTGAAATATCAGTAGCCCCTTCACAATAATCTTCTACATTTTCGTGGAACAAATATAGTCGTATTACTTGAACAAGGCGAGAGGCGTACTCAGAGACGAATTGAGCATCTTAGTGATTCTTTAAATGACATCAAGTAAACGGAGGGAATGTTCAAGATAGTGTAGTGGCTGCTGATACCGGTGATGTCCAAGTTTATGGAGAATTGAACGAAACTGAGTGCGTTTTGATCTCAAGCGAGGATGAAGGCGAGAGTTGATTTCTTTATGATTTCTTTATGATAGTTGCTTGATACTTTTTGTTTCTTTTGAAGAGCTGAAAATATCGGGGTTGTCCCCTTTTAAGAGTATCTCTTTGTTTATTCACAACTGTGTTGAAGGCAATTTATTTATTGAAAGATTTTCTGGGAAAAAGGTTCCTTCCATTGAATAGATTGCCAACAATGAATTGAAAGGCAATTTTGGTGGCATCATATATGAACCACTGTATCTTTATGGGTGATGAAGTCACCATTTATTAGTTTACAGCGGGTTGTGTGATTATTCAATTGGAATCCCTTCTTGTCTTCAAGGATCCCTCGGTCAGCTCGTCTCTCGCCAGGGCAAATACCACTTTGGTTGCAAATCCGTCTTTGTCGTCTGTAGAGTGTTTGGCTGTATCGAAAAGCGTTGGAATTGCATTTATCCCAATACACTGTAGTACGCTTGGGGCACTTTGGCTGCGTCTCTATTGACGGCAAAAAGCTTGGAAGAAGCGAAAATGAGGTCCTTTTTGGGCGACGCTTTTTCCACTGAATTCCTGCTCAACTAAGTCTTGGTCTTGGTCTTACCTTTAGGAGATGTAGGGGATGTGGGCGTTCTAATGTACAAACTCCACGTTTTTTCGAACTATTGGCCCCGCCGGATCCCCCACCAGGTCCCCTGCTGGCTCCATTATCGACCGCATATCTCTCCACTTAGAAGACCAGACAAGCCCCCACGATAGTCTCAGCAACTCGCTCATATTGAATGATGCCAGCCCAACCAGACCCACTTTCAGCAAAGGCCCTTTTTGCTGGTTTGGCCCCAGGGTCGATGCCATCTCGTACTATAACGACAAATTGGACGTGATCGACCAGGAAATCAAGCGCAACCGCCGCCGCGAGTTCGCCCCAGCTCAACCGCCTTCATCACCATGAACCCGGTTAGTGTTCTCCAGAAACCAGGAGGGCGTAAACATTACACAATCATTTGTATGTTTTCCAAAAATGGGAATAATCGGGAGGTCTGAGAATACCCGAGGAAGAGACCACTTGCCAGATCAGCCAAGCATTGCTGAAGGTGACGTGACGAGAAAATCCAAAATAAGTGATTTTCCAGAAAAGAACATCCAAAAGGAACCCATTACAATACCAGCTCCATTGTGTATTACCATGCTAATAAACAGGAACTTATTGAAGCATATTATTAGAAGATTAGGTGCAAAGTTTAAGGTCCCCATACATTCAATACCTTAAAAGATTCACTTAATACTAGAGATGCTAATATTTGAAATTTCCCAATAGTCAAAAACAGTGCAGATTAAAATTAGTAAAATGCGAAATTTAGCGAAATATATTTTGAGCTATATTTTGATATTTTTACTAATTACTAGATGTCGATATTGACTCGATGAAAAATTTATTAAAAATATGTATCCTAAACTATCGAGTCGATATATGTAAAGAACTAGCCTATGACCAGGTGCTTCAGCCCTCGCTACAAGCAACGAGTAGCGTGTTCAAATGGAATAGGCATAGCCTGAGCTTAGGCCTGGGCACGATTTGGAGGTACTGAGGTATAGAGACTAACAAAGGAGCACATTCGAGGCGAAGCACCGGGCCAAGCAATGAGTATCATCGGGAGAGTGCCGTCGTCCATCACGAGAGTGGGGTCTCTCGGCAGGGAGAGCAACACCAGTCATCAACAGGTTAATTGTCTACTACGCTGAATGGTAGCCGACTAACTAAAGAGCTCCCAAATAAGCATAGACTCGTGCAAGAAATTTAGGCAATCCTACTTGGACTTTTGGAATATACAATGAGACATCGTTGATGTTAAACCGCAAACTCGAGGTATACGCCAAACTCGAGGTATACGCCAAACTCGAGGATAAAAGAAGTGGTTTACGTAGTTTTCAGTTAGTTCACCAAGTATCAAGACTCGATCCGAGTATGATCAGAATCTTGGCCATTCTTAAGGAGAGAGGCTTACTCAGAGACGAAATGAGCATCCTCGATGATTCTTTAAATGGCATCCAAGTGAACGGAGGGAATGCTCAAGATAGCGTAACGGCCGCGGTCCAAGTTTCTGGAGAAGTGAGCTAAATTGAGTGAGTTTTGATCTCAAACGAGGATGAAAAGGAAAGTTGAGTTTTTATGATAGTTCCTTGAAGTATTTTGTTTTATATCTTAATTGTTTTTTGTGTTTTTGTTGAAAGAGGCTCAGACTAGAACTTTACTAGAGAGAGTGTGTGCTGCTTGAGGTGCTATCTCCGGCTGAATCGGCCTTCTCTTTACAAAGTGCCCGCTAATCAAGGAAATTGGATTTTTTAGACACCTGAATAAACCCGGAACCGATGGCTCTGTAGATTCTGCTGTTCCGGTCCGGGACGATGTCTAAAAAACACTTGTACGGGGGAGAGGAGGACCAGCTCCACCCCTGGCTTTCAAAAAAAAAAATATATATCGATAATATATATTTTATATATTTTTTTAGTTAAAATAAAATTTAACTAGATATAGATATCAGCCAAAATGTCCATAATATATTATGTAGTAAAAAACGTAGTCGATATATCCATTTCAATCAACACTGGTCAAATAAACAAATTCGTAAAATTTGCAACTTTGTTGCAACCGCGAACCGACAATACAGTAGAACCTGACCGCGCCTTGTTAAGCCAAGAAACCTCGAACCTCGGTCACTTCTTAGCTCTAGATTGCAAAAAAGGACGAACTTATTATGGAGAAACCTCGAAGAAATTTCCTGAGAAAAAAATTCCGGATATATTAGAGGCGACTCAACTTTCGGCGCCCATGAAGAAACATACGTGCAAAAGGTCTAGCATCTTCCAAAATTGCACGTCTAGCCTTTTATACCTCCGTAAAGTTTTTGGGACTCTTGAAATGGCTTACTCCTATAAATATGGACCCTGAATCGGAAGAATTAATCACAGATATTAATCAACTAATAATTAGACTTCACGAGAAAGGAGAAATCGAAATCCAAAGAACTTTGAAGAGTATATCTCTTATATTGACGAGGAAATGCCTACAAATACCGAAGCAGATGATGACATGGAGAAGCTACCCGAGGTTGATGGTTATGAATGCCAGCAAGGCCAAGAATAATCGCTGACACGTAATACACAAGAGATTCAAGAGGTATTTAGTGATAGTAATGACTATTTTGTATCTGTGCAAAGGTACAATCCCAAGGAAATTCTTTCTATTATAGATATCTTAAGTGGGTTCGTGAAAGCGAGTGAAACTAGACATGCCAAGAGATTGAAATGTCTACTGAGTCTACAAGAAATGCGAGAAAGGGCATTGGAGATGCGACCACCTGAAATCCACAGGGGCATCGATAGCTTTTTTACTTAAATACAATGTAAAAGATACTGAAAACATACAGCGATGTAGTGCTCGTGATAGATTCAAAGAACGAGGTTATGTTGCTAATATGGCGTTTTGGGACTAGGAAAATATGGTTGAGACACGACGGATGTCGATGGGTCGCGGACAGGGTTTCTTCCCAGAAGAAAGAAATGTAGAAAGCCCCTTTTGGGCCCCCAATCGAAAGAACAAGGAGTATTTAGAACCAAATACATTATCCAGGTGGAGTAGGTTATTATTGAAGATAACCGAACCACCTTCCAAAACTATCATACTCCGTATCGCCTGTGCACGTATCAGCGCATCTAACTGATTGTTTCATTTATTCAACAGGTTAGCGGCGCGTTTTTTGTTCACCATGTACTGCATATATATGTAAAAACCCTCGAACCTCGCTTGGTTCTGAAATCGGGATGTACTGAAAAGAACACGGTCTAAACAGGTTTGACTGTACCAGTGCTTCAACCGTTTTCACCTCAATTCCAACAAAAAAGATCTCCTGGTATTTGAAATTACCTGTTCCATAAAAACTCCACTGCTTCTTTAGCCCCACCCTCGTTGTAAAGAAACCTTATCCACTTTGGCAATATCGTTATATCGAGGATTACCTATTCCACCGCACGCGGTGCCTAGGCTTCAATCGCGCATCAACCGTTTCTCCAGATGTATTGTGGGGCTTCAACATAAATACAAGAGCAAAACAAAAAAACAACACATATAGCTTCACATAATCCACAATGATCGATGTGGCCCAGCTTCGTACAGAACTCTACGTGGCGTCGCTCACGCTATCCGATGTCAATCTTTATCACGCTGCAAAATGGGCGTCGGAGGCCCTCAATGGGCTTGCACATGTGGACCAAGCGTTCGATTTTAGTCCGCCACAAATACCTCCTGAGGAACAGCAAGACCACTTCAGTGTCATACTTGCAAAGACGTACTTCAACTGCAAAGAATTCGAGCGGGCGGCGCATGTGCTCAAGGACTGTTGTAGTGGAAACGCGTTGTTTCTCAAGTTGTATGCCATATACATAAGCGTGGACAAAAAGGCCGCAGAAGACTCGGGCGGCTTCATGAATTTGGGGTCTGTGCCCGGGGTAATCGGTGGCGGTAATGTAGGGAACCCTGGCATGTCGGATGAGGGAGCGGAACGTAAGAAGGACTTGGCTGATGGCCTTTCGGGCCGTCTATCTACAATAGTACTGGAAATCGAGGCATTCCATCGGCGGCCTGGCGCACACCCCAACGCGTTTCTTCTCTTTCTCGAGGGAATCATCTATACCAAGCGCAAGAGGTATTCCTTGGCCCAGGAGTACCTCCTAGCGTCGTTAAAAGCGTTTCCGTACAACTGGAGCTGCTGGCAGGAACTCCTCTCGACTTTTTCCACGTACGACGAGGCGGCAGCGTTTTTAGAACAAATTACGACAACCGCCCCTGACCTAGCCGCCGGCGTTATGTTTCACATCTTTGAGATTGTGCTCCTACAAGAGTTTTACCAGCAACTGTCGGGGTTCTACGAAAAAATCAAGCACCTCACGGAAATCTTGCCCAACTTTGTGTTTTTGAAGGTACAGAAGTTCCTTGTGGCCTACCACGGCCTCGACTACTTCCAGGCCGAAAGCCTTTTCGACGAAATCCTTCTCAATGACCCAATGCGCCTCGACGACTTGGACACTTACCTGAACATGTTATATGTCATGGAAAAGAAGTCAAAGCTCGCGTTCCTTGCACAATACACCTCCCAGATCGACAAGTTCCGCTCAGAGACTTGCTGTGTCGTTGCAAACTACCACTCTATGAAGGGAGAACACGATAAATCCGTCATGTACTATAAACGGGCCCTCACACTCAACAAAAACTGTCTCAGTGCGTGGACCTTGATGGGCCACGAGTTTGTTGAACTTAAAAACTCCCACGCGGCCATCGAGTCTTATCGTCGTGCCGTGGATATCAACTCAAAAGACTTCCGTGCGTGGTACGGTCTCGGCCAGGCATATGAAGTTCTTGACATGCATTTATACGCACTCTACTATTACCAACGGGCGACAAACTTGCAGCCTACCGACAAACGAATGTGGCAGGCGATTGGCAATTGCTACGAGAAAATCGATAAGCTTAATGAGGCCATTCTGTCGTTTGAAAAAGCTCTCGCCATCGAAACCATGAACCGCGTAGGCGACGATGCGTCCGAGTCCACCAATGTCGAGCCTCACATTTGCTATAAACTAGCCATCATTTCCGAAAAGTTGGGCAAAGCGAAGGAAACTTATAAGTACATGAGACTCTGCTTTGAACAAGAGTTCGATTGGGGAGTCACCGATGAGACTTCCAAGGCAAGGCTCTGGTTGGCAAGATACTCTTTGGAGAATAGGAATTATGAGGACGCCTATGAGTTGGCGAAAGATTTCAATTTCAGCAATGCCCACGACGTGGAGGAGGCGCGAGCGATTGCCAAGGAGGCCCGAAGTCGTATGAGCAATTGATCAGCCAATGGTTTCTCTTTTAACGGTGTGTATTAATTAACATAATCTACTTGCAGGAAAAGGCCGCGCTTGGGTTCGTTTGTCTTGGAATAATCAACAGAAAGGCGTGCAAGGGCTTGGCTTCACGAAGGCATTGGTTTCTATGATGCGGTGAGAAAGTCCGAGTCGGAAATCACTTGGTTTTCAATTCTTCTTCTAGTATGTCTAAGTCGCTTGGGCCTTTGAGTTTGGAGCACACCTGGTTCACAACCAGAGGCAACGACGAAACAGCATTCTTCAATTCCTCAATGGACAACCCGTCACTGACATGAATCCACAAATGAGGGCTTTCGACTGGCAATGCTTCCTGCTCGTACACCAACCGTGTTCTGTTGATCAAGATACGATGCTGCCTGAGGAAAACATCAATAATCTTTTGTAATAGATATGACTCGAGGTTGTAGCCTCTACTGAATGGATTCACCTTTCTGCATGGCTTACCGGTTGTAAGAAGTGTAGAGTTTCCATACAACTCGGGCAAGTCCAAAAGCTTTCTGAAATCCGCCTTCATGCCTAGGTGTACGATGGCACCAGTTCCATCCGAAACAACCTCGAAATACTTAGAGTTCGAAAATGCCTTCTTAAGCTCATTGTGACAAAACTTCACCTTGTCGTTGAGCGACTGTATGATTTTCGAATTACCCTTGGAGTCAGTTTCTTCTGTAATAATTTTGATAGCTTCAGATGCCACCTTGGCTGAGTATGGTGGTAAAGATGCACTGAACACGTATGCGGTAGAGTTGATTCGTTGATGATGTACCATGGGTCTGACACCGGCACAGAATCCACCAGACGAGGCAAACGATGTGGCAAGCGAGCCGATGGTGATGGCGATTTCAGATCTTGGGATCCCAAAATGCTCGGGAGCACCACGACCGTTGGCACCCAAAGTACCAATGGATAAACTCTCATCCAAAAACAATCTATATTTAAACTTGTTCTTTAACGCAACGATCTGGGGTAAGTTCACCACATTACCACTATAAGCAAACAAACCCTCAGTAATAATGAATCTTCTGCGTAAAGGCTTTTGCTTGTTCACTATAGGATCCAACTCCGTCAAGATTTGTTCCAAATGGTCCACATCATTGTGGTCGTACCACTCAATATCACATCTACTAACAATTAAAGCTTTCTGTAGAGCAACATTGATTCCAGAGTCAACCACGGCCAAATCACCTCTCTTCAAGAAAGCAGGAATAACGGAACCGGCAGTGACAAAGTCTTGCCCATAGAGAATGGCTTGTTCAGTTTGCAAGAAACGAGATAAATCTTCCTCCAATCGAACATGCGCATCTTGGGTACCGTAGAAGTTTGGTGGTCCACAGGCCCCGACACCACTGGACGAGATCGCATCTTTTGCGGCGTTTTTCATACGTGGGCTAGGGTTCAAATCAAGAAAGTCCAAACTAGACATGTTGGCGACCTTTGACAATTCAGGTAGACCAACAAGCTCGACGTGTGAGCTGTTTTCACCCTTCACGTGGTATTCCTTTAATTGCCAGTGATCCAACTCGGAGACAGGATCAACAAGCGGGGCTGGTTGCCATTCATCGATCAACTCGTCGATCTCCTTTTGAGAAAACTTGACAATCTCTGCCTTGTTTTCTTTCTTCTTCGACGAGAGAAAGTAGTGAACAGCGAAAATAAACAACGCAAGTTCAAATAATGACCGCAAAGGGTCATCCTTGTATGACGACTTTATGTATCTTGACACGATCAGGCCGCCAGGGACATTCTCAAGAAGCGATAAACAGTACGTGACTTTGAGCCCAAGTTTGGCTTCTAGGAACTCGAGAGACGGTGGCAAAGCAGACACTTCGGCAGGAACACTCATTTGGGATCAGCAAGGCAAGTATTGGAAGTGGCGTCGAATGGAAGGATTTGGGGGTTTGCTATGATTTTCTAGAAGTAAAGGAAATTTACCTTTGCTTTCCTTCGGGCCACTTTTTTTTCCGCCAGTTTTGCTAGCGGTTTTTCTTGCTTATGCCAGCTAGTACGCGCGCGCGCCAGGTTCCGCGGAGGTCTGGATGTCAGTGGTGAGCACCGAGGACCTCGGCACGAGAGGAGATTAGTCTAGGCGTGTCTGCACTCCCGGAACGGGAAACTCTTCCGGATTCCGGATTCCTGGTGACGTCACGAGAATAGGACCACTGACGGGATGAACAGAATGATGAAGAAATTCTTTTTTGTAAGGATTCCAAGTTTTGAAACTCAAAAATTCATCTGTAATTTGACACAGTAACACCTTGCAGAGTAGTCTCCCACTGTGGTATGTAGAAGGGCGTACCTCAAAACGTCCAACGCTGATGACGGTAACCCAATAATCAAAAAAGCCAAAGTAGAGGGTAATGAAGAGGAGGAATGGGTAAGAAAAAAGAAGAAAACATATTTGTTTTCAACTCATGGCAAGAAGATTCTGCTGACTCCTTCAACATCTTGGCGACAGCAAACACATCCCTTCATTCCCTTGGCAACAAGACTGACTCTGCATCCTTCGCAGATTGCAAAACATTTACAAGGCCATGTGATGAGTGTTCTTGGTTCTGTTTGGCAGATAACACAAGCAATGCGGGGATCAATATCGTCGATGTCATCAATGTCATTCTGGACGGTCGGCGTTTTAGCTTCCTTTTGGACTTGAGCTCTGCGCTTTGTCAAGATGAGATCAATCAATTCTGCAGTTTGGTCTCGTGGACTCTGTTCACCATTTAAAGCTCTATAACGCGATCTAGTCATCATTCCTTGTTCAGCATACTCGTATTGGAGGTGGTGATGTAAGATCTCTTTATGCTGGAAGAGCTCGATGAAGTTATCGGGGGTCAAGAGTTCGTTGATGGGCAAGATAAAAGCTCCTGTAGAAGTTGTGTTAGATTCACGAGAACGAGGGGTAGAAATTGTAAAATCAATCAATTCGACATCGGAGTCCACTTCCACTTCCGATTCTGCATCTGAGTCTTCACTATTCTCTTCCAGGAGTTCAAAATCTGGCGAGTCGTCCTCCTCAATCAAGTATGGGGTTGTGTCGACCGGGTTCTCTACACCAGCGTCATTCATAGAACTCATTGACGTCACCAAGACATCGGGGTCATTTTGGTCATTTCTGGATAATAAGTGTCTGATAAATGGAGGGGCATGTTTCCTTCTGGTTTCAAACTCTTGCGTCGACTCTTGTTGCGAAACTGTCTTGGTGCCCTTTTTACCAAAGAATTTGTTTTTGGGCCAGTAATAGAGCAATTCCACAAGAGCCCACTTGACAAGCTGGAAGAAGCGTGAGAGAGTCTCGATGAAGTAAGTAAGGCGCAACTTCATTGATCCAACTCTGTGGATGTGCTGGTCTACTTGGTGGTCTGAACCGTTGATCAACCGTTTAGATGGCTTGTTGATGATGTTGTTATAGCCGCAGATGCGGTTCTCATCGAGGAAATGAAGAATTTTATGCGATTGTTCGGCGTCAGAAAGAACATGTGGTTTCGACGTGTCAAGCACTTGCTTAAGCTGTTCCCAAAGGCCTTGTTCCAACCAAGTGTGGCGTGGACTGGGCACATAGTTGTAGGCCATGAAATAGCTGGACTTGCCTGCCTGGGTCACGGCCAACATGCCCAAATTGATTACCGCCGTGTAGAAATCTTGCGACAAGTCCAAGCCAAGGTACCGTGTAAAGAGCTCGTGGTTTGGATGGTCCTCGGTAAAGAAATTGGCGAAGTTGAGCTCGTCGACCCGTGCACCCTTGGTAAGTAAAGTCAACACGAAAATAAGGGCACAAGCGGCGGTTACCGCCAAGGTCAAAACTAAAGCGGAGTAAGTGAGGGCGATTTCCAGCGGCAAGCTAAAGATCCCACCGGCGCGGACCAAATTGCAAAAGTACCACACAAACAAAGAGCTGAGCACGGTCAGCGGGACCAATCTGTACTTATTAGCATAGAAAACCGCCCCAAGTTGGTTGGAGATCTGGTCCGCCAACAGGAAAAGACAAACAATCAACACGGGTTCCGAGGGCCGCTTGGCGAGGTTGTATTTACGAAGAAAGAAAAATCCCGAGCTCATTTCTTGGATGGCAAGCGAGAGCTCGAAAAGCGTGAGCCCGCCTTCGAGGAAAGGCTTAGTGTTGGAGATAGCCGCCGAGAATGTCTCAATGAAAAGAGAGTAGCTTACGGTAAGAAACAATGGCCAGAGCATGGCCGTGGTAGGGCCAAACTGGATTTCATGCCGAGGCATTCTCATGTACTTATCATCGGCATAAACCGCCGGATCGTAGGAAAAAAGCAGCAGCGGAATATGGCGCGAGAGCCACGACGTCTTATCTGGGTCATTGGTCTGCCCAATCAAATTAAGGGCAACAAAAACGTTGGAAGCTTGCGAGGCCAAAAGCACCACCGCCAGGAGGCGCAAAAACGACAAAATCACACCCTGGGAAAGGGGCAGACGGCGCAAAAGCGACATGATCCCCCGGGAGTTGGATATACGAGCACGCGTACCCGCCAGGGAGGCAATAATGGTGGTTCTATTAAGAATAAGGGCCACAAGAAAGGTGGTGATTCCATACACGGAAAACGCATACGCGGCAAGGCTCCCAAATCGGTCCCAGCGGAGACTTTGCGCATTCAGATGCTGGCTCTGCTCGTCAACAGCATCACCAAAGAGCCAGACGATTTCGAAAACGGAGCCTCCTTCTTTAGAGGCGGGTTTAGAGACGGGGTTTGTTGAGTTTGCCTGAGTCACGTGACCGGGTGCCAGAAGCAATGCCACAGTTGAATTGAGGGTTACATTTGCCACAGCAGTGACCATGGTTGTCATAAGAGACACCAGGGTCTGGGAAGTCATTTTGGTTAGTCAAGAGAAAAGAAATGGATCGAATTAATTCTCGTGGGGTTGTTTTACGATCCTTAGAAAGATTAGGGGTGGGTTCTTTTGTTCTTTTGCGTGTACGTTGTGTGTTTTGGGCCGGGTGCAGGAATATACACCGGAATCGGGCGGAGGTGAGATTGCGGAGAGTTTCGGGTGAATTCCGGTCCAGTTCCGGTCCAGTTCCGGGCGGGGCCGCATGAGTCCGCGTGAGTCCGCGTGGGTCCGCGTGGGTCCGAGTCATGGCATATATCCCTTGCAATGGCTGATAAAAGAGGGCAGAATTTCAGATTCCCAAAATTGACGAGTCGTCAAAAATTATTATATCCCTTTTTAGTGTAGCATGAAATCGACCACCTTTCTAACATTCAATATAGCAAATATCTAATGGTGTTATTGATCACTCAACTATAAACATACTCACTTTAGAGTGATTGTATGTCAGATATCGGAGAGACATAAAATTGACCAATACAAACTTTGATGAGTAGAGAAAGCTTATGTCGGCTCGAATGATACTCCTCGAACAATGAATTTTCGGGGTCGAAAATTCAATCTCGTCGCCGAAAAATGAAATCTCTGCGTGAGAAAAGCGGATTGTTTCACTGCCAAATTATCAATTCATACAAGACGTAGGATATAATCTCCTCTCTGGAAATGCATTCATCCACGAAGAACAGGTGCAATGGCCTCACTTTGAAAGTAAATTTCCCTTACTTTAAAAAGCTTGTTCTTTGAGAAAATTATTTACTGATTAAATAACTAAGGGCTGTCAAGGGAGATTTGAATATTCTGCCCTGGTTTCTGTTTTGAAAAGAAAACACTTTTTCAAAGAGCTAAACAAAAAAAAAAAAAAAAAGGATTTGAAGGGCGAGCAACTTATTATTGAAGCGAAGACATTTATCTTTTCATCACGGAAGAAGATATTCTCGGAGAAGACTTTGGTACTCGGGTCCAGATTTCATTCGTCTGAAACGAGATTCCAGTTCTCATAGAAGGCCGTTAATTACACTCAGGAAGAATTCATTGTTGGAGGAGGAGTATTCATTTCATTATTTCTGCACTAACTGTCAGGTAAAGTATAAGCGATTAGCTAAAACACCAGTGCTCTCAAACCCTTTAGTGCACACCGTTCCGCCAAAACGAGTCACCACGTTTCCGATCGGAATATAGAAACCCCGGTACTTAAACATCTAAGGCTGGATAAAAATACTCTTATTTAAACTGCTTTTCTTATAATAAGTTTCAATATTCAATCTGCAAAGAAACACTTACTACAATCTCTGTTCTTACCTGTTTCTTTCGTCTTCTTCTTAAAATTTGCAGATTTACTCACTTATTTCTGACACGAAATCGGTGAGCAGTATTCCAGAGGCTTTCCAAAGAAAGATTTCGTCACGTGTATCCTCTTTTGGCAATGTTTTGTTCTGTAAAGACCTCGAAATTGTTTCCTGTTGAAATGAATGGGACGCGAGGAGATTGTTTCACCTTGTGGGTATGATACATCGTCGTCAGTAATAAGAATTGGCCAAGAACTTCTTGCTCTTATAATGTCGAAAGCCACTGAATTGCCACTAGACTAAGAGCAACTTTTCCTTAAACCACCTAGGCCGTAAATAGGCATCACGGAGACAAGTAGAGTGATTCTAATATCCATTCTTTTCTCTATTCCTTGAATAGCGTTTCAGCCCTGTTAATTACATAGACAACGAGATTTTATTATAATATGTCGGGTGTGTGTGTGTGTGTGTGTAGTAACTATACCATGAATGTCCGTGATAAAAATACCCCTTCAAGCTTTTCTACCTTTTCTTCCTGATATTTTCCATGAAAGAAGTCGGAGCACATTTACTATGAAATCCAGTGGAGTTCATTTTGCCTCATTGGGAGAAATGGCACACCAAGATAGAACGACATGGTCTTTAGAGCGACTTGGTCTAATGGATCATTCCCGATAAAAGAGTCAAATGGTCCAAACTTGGTTAAAACATTCCCACACATTGTCCACCGAGGATCGCTTAGGGATGCCCAAACTACCAGTCCTAAATGATTTGGTGTTATCCGGGTTTGTGGTGATGTAGAATCCACCGCTATCATCGTTACGGGTCTGCAAGTACTGGATAACAGGCAAAGAGGTCAGTAAGATCCCTATGGTTGATGGGGCATATTATGTCCAAGAAATCACTCCTACACGACCTCCAAGTCCGTCTTTTAAAGCCCAAGTCTCCTAACACCAAACTGGACCAAAAAGAATATCTTTCTACATTTCAACTTCCTGGTAAATTATCCCCTCAGAACCCATCCTGCAGTAGCCAAAACATTCACACTAGGACTAGACGTATCAATTGCATCGAGTAACCATAAAAAGAATAAAACCTAATAAAAAAAGAACCTCCATACAGATTTTCTTCATGGCCACTGTGGTGCAAAGGGGTTTTCGTGGAAGCCCATTATATGAATATATGAATATATGAATATTTGAATATATGAATATATGAATATATGAATATTTGAATATTTGAATATATGAATATTTGAATATTTGAATATATGAATATTTGAATATATGAATATATGAATATATGAATATATGGATGGCACTAAAAAGGAAAGCGTCGTACAGAGATTTTGATTCAGAAAAGTGCCATTTTGCCAGTTCATACATATGCCGATATTCCAGTGATAGCAGAAGTCACAGCAGAGATCCATACCCTTTAACGTGCACTGCTAATACTGGTAGGTCAAAAGGGGAAGCAAAAACAATACCAAGCACATCAACCAGATGTTTCTACCTGTCAGTTGCGAGTAAACGAATGTTTCTATCACGAATAAATCATTTACGGAGCTTGAACTCACCTCAGTAATTTTGTCCACGGCAAACCGATGGTCAGTCAGCAAAAACCATTCGCACCATTTCAGATATCTTGCGATCGGTTCTTAACCGCCCTGGACAGCTGTTTGAATGGGATGTTCTTCTTCCGATGGTCGAATTGCTTTATAACAATTCGGTCCATTCTGCTATTCAGACCACCCCATTTTTCGCCAACTACGGGTTCCACCCTCGGTTTTTCGCCCTGTTCCCTGAACCCAATTTGGCGGAGACAAACGCTAAGCGCGTTGCTGCTCAAGCCTTCGCCTTGGATCAACAGACCATACTTCACGAGGTCCGCGAACGAATGGCTGAAACTCAAGTTGTCATGTCTTGCGATGCCAATCGCCATCGCAGTTTTCTTACTTTCGCCCTTGGGGATGACGTGCTCGTTCATCGAGATCTGCTTATTGCGACACTGGTATCTGATGGTAAGTTTTCCAAACTTTGGGTTGAGCCTGTTAAAGTTACCAAGGTCATTAATGACAACGCATATGAAGTCTCTCTTCCTCCAGCCCTTCGCCGTCCCAAACATAGCCGCCTGTTCAATGTCAATTCCCTCAAAGCGTTCGTTCCTCTTTCGGCTTACTTTGAGTCGTTGCCACCGTTGCTACTCTCAGACATGATCGAACAATCATACAACGTTATTGCTATCTCTGAGGTTTCTGACTCCACGGTGAAGTATTGGCTCAACTCGGATTTGCCTTTTGTACTTTCAATACTGTATTATGAACAGTTTCCTTTTGCACGACGCGTGGCCGTGGAAACTGAGTATAACAGTCGTGTTGCTACTGCTGCGCTACCACTAAGATTCAACGCTTCGGAGTTAATACGGAAGGGTGTGTTGGAGTTCTGGAAGTACCACATCCTCTTCATGCCGAAGAATGCGATAAATCTGAGCAAAGTGAGGATCATGTCGATACTCGTTTTGAAGTTGAACAAGGTGCGAAGGATCCAGAGCAATTTCGAATGTGGTCCACAGTAACCGGTTAAGTTGCACCGGAAACGTGACCAAGCAATCCGCCACAACATTCTTTGGACCCTGGATATAGCGGATTTCAAAGGCGTATTCCGCAAGTGTGTCCATCCAACGAGCGATTCGTCCAGTAGGGTGTTTTTAGCTGACATACTCAAGCGAATGATGGTTGGTGTAGAGAATGATTGGTATGTCAAGGTAGTGACGCCATTGTTTTAGAGAATGGATGATTGCCAAGCATTCTTTTTCCCGAACATCATAATTTAGCCCTGCGCCACGGAACTTGTGTGGTTCATACGCAATAGAAATAACTCTAAAGGACCTACGTTTACAAAGGCGTCGTCTGTTTCAGAATTCACCCCTTTGTTTCCAATTTGTGGTGCTGAAGTAGCTATTCTCAGCTATACATTACCTTAACTTTCTTCGGTGGGTCTTGAGTGCAACAGGATATCAAAACTGCTCCCGTTGAAAATATGGCCATAGTCTTCCCAGACTTTGGATAATACATCTAATATCTAGTCATCCAGTTGGGTAAATCCTTGACCCCAATTGCTGTGCAACAACCACATCAATGCAAGTTCCTTAATTACATTCACCATGTCACATTAAATTACATCAAGGTCAAACGAATCGCAGCCTAGTCAAGGTGAATTTCTAGGCTATAGTAATGGTAATGGAGCTGTCGAACCTTGAGGGATTTGTTTCAATATACCAGGAACCGGTAACATTTCTCGTAGATGACAGCATCTTGTGTACGTCAAGTCTAGCTCCACTTTTTCACGGGAATAGAATTACCTCGTGTCTTTGACATATTGGTAGGTTTCTTTTCAACACATAATGATTTTGCGTGTTGATCTATCTTGAATCCCGTTTCCGTGTCATCAGGAGTTTTTTCGCCAGTTGTAGATTCATCAATTTCAGAAGGAGTAATTCCTGGGTCTCTCTCAAGTAGTCCAAATACCCCAGTACCACAACTACTAATCCACCACCTTGTTCCCTTAATGATTTCTCAATGGCAGCTTTGTCAGCCTCAGTAAGTGGGTTAATACGTACAACACCAGAAGGTAAAACCTCTACGTTACCTTTCCTGGGGGTTCTAGATGGGATTTAAGGATCTATTTAAGGATCTATGCGAAAGGTCTGTGAGTGAAACGCAGCATGTTTGAGAGGTTTGAGTCTTTTTAACTCTGGAAGTATCTGGCTTGCTGAACCGCGAGGTTTGAAGCTTGTTGAAGAGTCGAATGAAGACTCAACGGGGCAACTGGATCTGTTGTTTTTACGGACTGGGCCGAGGAATTCATCCTCGAAGAAACGAAGAGACTTTGAAATGTTGATTTTGAGGCTCAAGATCTTGGTTTGCGGCTTAAACTGCTCTCTTTCTCTCAGTTGACTGTCCTTTCATACAAAAATCACTTCTGTCTTCTTGACGAAAAAATCGTATATATTCACACAGACGAGGGTCATCACCATCATCAATAGACACTTTAGGCATCACCTCGTTATTTTTGGGAATCAAATGTTTATTGAAATCGGGGTTTTCATGTCAAGAGTGTAATTTTGAAAACGAATCGTTTTTAGTTTTACTATAATCAACGTGTATGGAAATATCGCAAAAGTGTCTTGCAACGTGTTTATGGCGTGTGTTTAGGTTTGGCGAAAAGTAGCAAATTCATCCAACTGCAGTTACCCAAGATAATCCCGGGGAAAGTTGAAGAAAATGGACGCCATTTGGTGCAAAATTCTGGATAATTAACCTCATGTACCAAAACCCTCCATTAAGCACACCATATGCAGTAAACAATGATAATAATTCGGGGTTCTAACTTTTCCTTGAATGAAGATTATCCCCATAGAGATTGTAGGATGCATGATTGAGAGATATAAAGCACTGGAGCAGAAGAAGAGCCCATCAAGGCACGTAATATTGGGCACTTGGCGGATTCCTGTAAACGCGTCGAGCTCCATGCTGGAGGGCACTCTATGTGTATGTGTTTACAGAAGCAGCGAGAAGTTTGACTTGTCAAAATGTTGCATTGGCGGCAGGCGAGGGTCGATCCATTTCGTGTAATGATCTAATCTGACCCATTGGGGGCAATATAGTCAATCTTGAAGGAATCATCAAATAACCGTAGAGCCCAAGTAACCGCCCAAATAACAGTAGAACAATACAGATGCTATACTTTGAACGCAGCCTCGCACGCCAATGGTCTTTGATACACCAAAAGGTATAGCAGCAAAAATCGGGTGAAAGATTCAAGAGCAGGATGAAAACTTATTGAGTGCTTCGTTTTCATCTCTATTGGTAGGTGCGCACGGCGGATTAATTCAGTGCATGATAGCCACCACACAATGACCGCAGCCAACTTCAGGGGACACAAAACCAGCAGTACTTGGGCTTTTCCCACTAAAAAAGGCAATTTTCCTACTCAGAAGCTCATCTATGATTTTCACCAAAAACATAATGACAAACCCTGAGTTTTGGAACTTTTCCAGAGGGGTCCAAACACCCGATGTAAGCGTACTGCACACAGCCCGGAACAACTCCATACATCCACCCACCACCATCTTCCGTATGTCGCACCGTGAGATGCATCAACCAAGTCATCACCAATAAACAGGTGGACCAATAAACAGGTGGACTAATAAACAAGTGGACCAATAAACAAGTGGACCAATAAACAGGTAATAATAATCAACCATTCCAATTGCATAAGCCACATCGAGGATGCCTGCAAGACCGCCTCCCCCGCCACCTCCCCCTCCAAATAATGGCAGGCGTGCACCACCTCCTCCACCACCTCCTCCAGGAGCATTTTCGGAAAAACCTGTTGTCGAACCACATAACCGTGCAAGTTTTCCTCCACCTCCTCCGAAACCTCCGGCACCGTTTTCAGTGCCTGTTCCGCATGTGCGGCCGCCTCCCCCACTGCCCGTGGGAACAGAGCCGCCTCGCAAGATGGCACGCACGACCCATGAAGGTTCTGGGGTGGACTCTCGGGTCTTGGAAACCAGGAAACGCGCATGGTTGAATGCGCAAAAACACCGGTTTGGTCCGGTCAAGAACACGCAAAAGAAGTCGGGCAAATCGTCTGGGGCATCTCAGCTAGTGCGGCCGCCTAAGAGCCAAATGCCCCCGGAACATCTCCGCAAAATCATGCTTGACCATGCAGATCTTTCCAGCAGAAAGGTTGCCTCCGATAAGCGGGCCCATTTAGGTTCACTCAAGTACATGCCCCATGCCATTCTCAAGCTTTTGGAGAATATGCCCCAGCCCTGGGAACCTGCGCGTGATGTGCGGGTTCTTTATCATACCACGGGGGCCATTACGTTTGTGGACGAAATCCCACGGGTGGTGGAGCCCATCTACACCGCCCAATGGGCCGCACTGTGGATCATGATGAGACGGGAAAAACGTGACCGCAAACATTTCAAGCGCATGCGGTTTCCGCCGTTCGACGACGAGGAGCCGCCTCTTGATTGGATGGAACACCTCGAGGATACTGCGTTACCGGATGCCGTTCAACTAGACGCTGAGGAATATTCGCACCTCAGTGTGTTTGAATGGCTTTACGATGAGAAACCGTTGGCCGACTTTCTGCAGTCTGATAGTTTGGACTCTTGTGGTGGCTCGGTGAATGGCCCGTCGTACAAAAAATGGAATCTTGGGCTTGCGGCCATGGCCACGCTCTACAATTTGGCCCTGCCTCTCCTACCGCACGTATCGGACGCCAACTACTACTATCTTTTCGACAAAAGGGCGTTTTTCACCGCCAAAAGCCTCAATGTGGTGGTGCCTGGCGGCCCCAAGTACGAGCCGTTGTACAAGGATAAGATCAACAACAAGGCCAATGAAGATTTCACCGAGTTTAACTCGCTCGACCGCATTATTTTCCGTGTGCCTACCAGAACAGAGTACAAAGTGGCGTATCCTTATTTGTTTAACTCATTTGTCAAGGACGTGCACGTTCCGTGGTTCCACGAACCCCTTGGCAACCACATTAAAAAATCCGAGGACTTTGCTTCGGATACCTCTCACAAACCGGCGTTCGTGTTCAGCGAAGAATACAACCCAATTCTTCCGCACAAATTCTCCACCAAGAGGTCGGAAGCAGACTTGTTGGACTTCGATTTGGACGACGTCCAAATGCCGTCTGGTTTTGAGCCATTGATGGCTTCCACCCCAGATGCACAACCCATCCCATTGGAACCTGAAAATACATCTGCCGCATTAAGATTATTATGGGCTCCCTTCCCGTTTAACCGCCGGGCGGGAAATACCGTCCGGGCCCAGGACGTGGCCCTCGTGAAGGCGTGGTACAAGGAAAGACCGCCGTCGGATGTTCCCACCAAGGTACGGATCTCGTATCAGAAGCTTTTAAAAAGTTACGTGCTCAACGAACTCAAGAACCCGCCAGGGTCCAAGAGCAGGTCGAAACTGGCCAATCAAAACAAAGTCAACCTTCTCAAAAGCTTGAAAGCAACGAAATACTTCCAGCAAACTACCATCGACTGGGTGGAAGCCGGGCTCCAGGTATGCAGACAGGGCCATAACATGCTCAATCTTTTGCTTCACAAAAGAGGCCTCACGTACCTCCACCTTGATTATAACTTCAACTTGAAACCCACCAAGACGTTGACGACAAAAGAGCGGAAAAAGTCGCGGTTTGGCCATGCGTTCCACTTGATTCGTGAGCTTTTGCGCGTGGTCAAAATCATCGTCGACTCCCACGTCCAGTTCCGCTTGGGCAACGTCGATGCCTACCAATTGGCCGATGGTATCCACTACATCCTTAACCATCTTGGTCAATTGACGGGTATTTACCGTTATAAGTATAAGGTCATGCACCAGATCCGCGCATGTAAAGACTTGAAACATATTGTGTACTCTAACTTCAACAAGAAAATCGGGAAAGGCCCCGGGTGTGGGTTCTGGCAGCCCGCGTGGCGCGTGTGGCTATCATTTATCCGAGGTACCATCCCGTTGCTTGAACGATGGTTGAGTAACTTGTTGGCCAGGCAATTTGAGGGCAGAAGAAGCAACGATGTCGCCAAAACCGTCACCAAGCAAAGAATCGATTCCTACTATGACCTCGAGTTGCGTGCTCAAGTCATGCATGATATTATGGACATGATTCCAGACGGCTTGAAGCAGAACAAGTCAGCGTTAATTCTCCAGCACTTGAGTGAGGCGTGGAGGTGCTGGAAAGCAAACATTCCTTGGAAGGTACCGGGGTTACCCAAGCCAATCGAGAAGATCATCGAGCATTACATAAAGGGCAAGGCTGATGGATGGATCTCCATCGCACATTACAACAGAGAGAGAATCAGAAGAGGCGCAACTGTTGAGAAAACCGTGGTGAAGAAAAACCTTGGGCGCCTTACTCGGTTGTGGATCAAGAATGAACAGGAAAGACAAGAAGATTTCTCCAAGAACGGACCCTTTGTGTCGCCAGATCAGGCGGTGATTGTGTTCCAGACAATGGTGCATTGGTTGGAGAGTAGAAGATTCAGTCCCATACCTTTCCCACCAATTTCGTATAAACATGACACCAAGCTTTTGGTTCTTGCTCTTGAAAACTTGAAGGAAAGTTACAATGCCAACTCGCGGTTGAATTCTGCCCAAAGAGAGGAGTTGGCTCTTATCGAGCAAGCTTATGATAATCCAAATGAGTGCTTGGCCCGCATCAAGAAGTATCTCTTGACGCAGAGAATTTTCAAGGAAGCAGGGTTGGAAATGATGGATCATTATAGCCATTTGGTTCCCACCTACGCCATTGACCCCCTTGAAAAAATCACCGACGCTTATCTTGATCAGTATTTGTGGTATGAAGCGGACAAGAGACAACTTTTCCCCAACTGGGTCAAGCCGTCCGATGACGAGATTCCGCCGTTATTGGTGTATAAATGGTGTCAAGGAATCAACAATCTTGATGATGTGTGGAGCACTGCCAATGGCGAGTCCAACGTCATGTTCCACACGTCGTTGAGCAAACTTTCGGAAAACATCGACTTTACCATGTTGAATAGGCTCATCAGGTTGATTGTGGATCCAAACATCGCCGACTACATCACATCCAAAAACAACATTGGTCTCACTTACAAGGACATGAACCACGTGAATCAGTTGGGGTTGGTGAGGGGTCTTCAGTTCGCGTCGTTTATCTTTCAATACTATGGGTTGGTGCTTGACTTGTTGATCTTAGGCTTGGAAAGGGCTTCTGAACTTGCCGGCCCTGTTCATCGACCCAATGGGTTCTTGCAATTTCAAGACAAAGCAACCGAAACCGCCAGTCCGATTAGGTTATACTTGAGGTACCTTGATAAAATCTATGTGTTTTTCAGATTCGAGCGCGAAGAGGCGGAGGGGCTCGTTCAGGAATACCTCACGGAGAACCCCGATCCCAATTTCGAGAATGTCATTGGCTACAACAACCACAAGTGCTGGCCCAGAGACGCCAGGATGAAGTTGATGAGGTCCGACGTCAACCTTGGAAAAGCCGTGTTTTGGGAGTTATCTGGAAGAGTCCCCGCGTCTTTCACACAGATGAAATGGGAAGATACCTACGCTTCGGTGTACTCGCCCGAGAACCCCAACTTGTTGTTTTCTTTGTGTGGGTTTGAGGTGAGAATCCTCCCCAAGTGTCGTATGTTGGAGGACTCGTCCTCGCAAGAAGGAGTATGGGATCTTGTCAACCAGGAGACCAAGGCCCGAACTGCCAAAGCGTTCCTCCAAGTTTCCCAAGAAGACGTGGAGAAGTTCGAGAACAGAATCCGCCAAATCCTCATGTCGTCAGGCTCGGCAACCTTCACCAAGATTGCCGCCAAATGGAACACCTCCCTCATCTCGTTATTTGCCTACTATCGAGAGGCCATTGTGTCCACGGAGTCTTTGCTTGACGTGTTGGTGAGGTGTGAGACGAAAATCCAAAATAAGGTCAAGATGGGGTTGAATTCCAAAATGCCTTCCAGGTTCCCACCCGCGGTTTTCTACACCCCGAAAGAACTTGGTGGCTTGGGAATGCTCAGTGCTTCACATATATTGATCCCGGCGTCCGACTTGAAATGGTCCAAACAAACTGATACCGGCATAACCCACTTCAGGGCAGGAATGACCCACCAAGAGGGGCGCATGATCCCTACGGTCTTCAGATACATCACCACATGGGAGAACGAGTTTTTGGATTCGCAGCGTGTGTGGGCTGAATACACCATCAAGAGACAGGAAGCAGCCGAGCAAAACCGTCGTCTTACATTCGAGGATATGGAGGCCAGTTGGGATAGAGGATTGCCAAGAATCAGCACTTTGTTCCAGAAAGATCGCCAAACTTTGGCTTATGATAAGGGCCACAGAATCCGTAGGGAGTTCAAGCAGTTCAGTTTGGCCCGCTACAACCCATTCTGGTGGACCAATAACCACCATGACGGAAAACTCTGGAACTTGTCGGCATACAGAACCGATGTTATCCAAGCACTTGGAGGAATCGAGACTATTTTGGAGCACACGCTTTTCAAAGGCACGGGTTTCGATTCGTGGGAAGGTCTTTTCTGGGAAAAGGCGTCGGGGTTTGAGGATTCGTTGAAGTTTAAGAAATTGACCAATGCCCAACGCTCGGGGTTGAGCCAAATCCCCAACCGTCGCTTCACCCTCTGGTGGTCACCTACCATCAACCGAGCCAACGTGTACGTTGGGTTTTTGGTGCAGCTCGACTTGACGGGAATTTTCCTCCACGGAAAGATCCCCACGTTGAAGATCTCCTTGATTCAAATCTTCCGCGCCCACTTGTGGCAAAAAATCCATGAAAGTTTGGTGCAAGATCTTTGCCAGGTGCTTGATAAAGAGTTGGATGTGTTGAGAATCGACTCGGTGGAAAAACAGGCCATCCATCCCAGAAAATCTTATAAGATGAACTCTTCCTCCGCCGATATAGTCTTGACAAGTACGTATAAGTGGAATGTGTCGAGGCCGTCGCTTTTGCACGACAAAAACGATGCTTTCGACAGCTCAACCGCCACCAAATACTGGATGGACGTGCAGTTGCGGTATGGTGACTATGATTCGCATGATATCTCGAGATACACCAGGGCAAAGTTTTTGGATTACACAACAGACACCACCAGTGCGTACCCATCTCCAACAGGTGCCATGGTGGGAGTTGATCTTGCTTATAATGTCTACGATGTGTACGGAAACTGGTTCAGTGGCATGAAGCCATTGATGCAGAACGCCATGAAGGAAATCATGAAGGCCAACCCTGCATTATTCGTTCTCCGAGAGCGTATCAGAAAGGGGTTGCAGTTGTATCAGTCACAGCCGCAAGTGGCGTTGCTTAACTCGTCCAACTATGCCGAGTTATTCAATAATGATACCCAATTGTTTATTGACGATACCAACGTGTACCGAGTCACGGTTCATCGCACGCTTGAAGGTAACTTGAGCACCAAGCCTATCAATGGCGCTGTGTTTATGTTGAATCCTAAATCCGGACAATTGTTCTTGAAAATCATCCATACACTGGTGTGGGCCGGACAGAAGAGATTGGGCCAATTGGCGAAGTGGAAAACCGCCGAAGAAGTGGCGGCTTTGGTGCGTTCTTTACCACGAGAAGAGCAACCCAAACAATTAATTGCTACACGTAAGGGTGTGCTCGACCCACTTGAAGTGCACATGCTCGATTTCCCCAACATTAGCATCCGTTCTTCTGAGCTTCACTTGCCATTTGCATCGGCGTTGAAAATCGATAAGTTGGCCGATGTCGTGTTGAAAGCAGGCGAGCCTCAGATGGTCCTCTTTAACTTTTATGATGATTGGCTACAAAGCATCTCGTCGTACACGGCATTTTCCAGAGTCATTCTCTTGCTCAGGGCCTTGGGCATCAACCAAGAGAGAACAAACTTGATTCTTAGACCCGACGCCAGTATCACCACCCAAAGCCACCACTTATGGCCCACTCTTACCGATGAACAATGGATTGATGTGGAGACCCAGTTGAGAGACTTGATCTTGAACGATTACGCCAAGAAAAACAATGTCAATGTACAATCCTTAACCCAATCGGAGATTCGTGACTTGATTTTGGGTCAAGATATAAAGGCGCCTTCTGCCAAACGTCAAGAGATTTCCGATGTGGATACCAGTGCAAAACCAGATTCTGATATGGCAAATGCCAACAATCAATTGACCGCTTTGAAGACCACCACTCAAAATGTTCATGGAGAAGAAATCACCACCATCACCACGACAAATTACGAGCAGCTGGACTTTAGTTCCAAGAATGAATGGAGAAACAGAGCCATCGCCGCCAACAACTTACACTTGCGCACGAAAAACATATACGTTTCCTCTGACGATTTTGTCGATGACGATAGCTATACGTACGTCATGCCCAAGAACCTTCTTAAGAAGTTTGTCCAAATTTCAGATACCCGAACGCAAATCGGTGGGTTTATTTACGGTTCGTCGCCTCCAGATAATAGCCAAATCAAGGAAATCAAGGCGATTGCGTTGCTACCACAGCTCGGCACTACGCATTCCATTCAGTTTCCCACGTTGCTTTTTGACAAGAAGAAAAACGATTTTTTGGACAAACTAGAACTTATTGGTTGGATTCACACTCAAAGTCACGACTTGAACATGATGAGTCCCATAGATGTCACCACTGCGGCCAAGTTCAAGCAGAATAACCAAATGGACTGGAAATCACATATGGTGTCATTAACAGTTTCCTTCACCCCGGGCTCGGTGACCTTGACTGCGTATACCATAACGGAAGATGGATATGAATGGGGAGCAAACAATAAGGACTTGATATCCAATGCACCTGCTGGGTTCAGCCCCACCTTCAGTGAGAAGAGACAGTTGATTCTCACCGACAGAATCATGGGAGGATTTTTAGTTCCGGACGATGGAATTTGGAATTTCTCCTTCATTGGCCCAGTGTGGGATCCCAACAGCTTATATGATCTCAAGTTGGATATTCCAATTCCCTTCTACCACGAGTTGCACCGGCCACTTCATTTCAGCAACTTCACGGAAATCGAGGGAAATGAGTTGGAGGCCACGCAAGAGAACAACTTTTCTTAACCATCTCTTTTATACCACAAATATATAGATACAAGCTTACCAGTGACGAACAGAGATGATGTATTCATCAATCTCCAGTAACAACTTGCGAAGCTCATTTCGGGAAACATTTTCCCGGAGGAGAAGTAGTTCCAAAGAACTCTTGCCGTTCATGTACTTCAAGAGCTTGTAGAACACTGCAGTGAGTTCTGAAGAAAGGCCACATTCGTCGTGGATAATTTTGTTGATCCATCGCCGCTCAAGACTTGATGCTCTTCCGGGATCAACAAGAATTGTGTCGCCATCATCTTCTACAACAATGTCAGGGATTGCACTGGATGCTTCCAATCGTTTCTGGAGCTTTTCGATTTCATCGTCCACCGATAACAGGGTATTCTTTTCGGTTTCCTTTTCAGGGACGTCAGTTTGTTTGGACGAGTTATCCACCGCCAAATGGGCGTTATTATCCACGGGCTGACTTTTCTTGACACGAGAGTCTACTCCAGATCCCTTTGTCCTGGCTCTGCCGAGCTCCTCTTCAAGCTCTTCCTCCACCTTCATTTTCACCTTTTTCGACACCTTGAGCCAAATGTATGTGTGCAATTGTGTGACGTATCCAAACCGCACTAGCCAGGCAAGCGCCAAGAGATACATATCCTTGTGGTCTCGCGAAGGAATGATGGAAGCAAACTGACGGGGTTTTCTCGACCTCGTGGAGAGGAGCTTAAGGAACAGAGGAAGCGAGGGCACTGTGGGGAATTGTTGGTTGAACCTTGCGATGTCACGGTGGAAATTGGTGGCGATTGGGGCCATTGGCGATACAATGTAGATAGCCCGAGTGTTTAAGGGCGGGATGATTCTGGCACGTCTCCAGTAAACCAAGTGAAGAGCAAACGTCTTGATCTCTGTAATGGACAACTGACCGCCAGCGTCGGCTTGAAGCCGAAGAGTATTGGAGATTTTGATAAGACTTTCGGTGGGCTTGATCATACGAACGAAACGAGCAATGGCGGAGTTTGGTTCGGCCTTGATATCTTTGACAATCATGTCGGGGTCGTCCCAGAGAAGGAGAGCAAGGTGCACGATATCGTCGGAGTTCGAATTCATGCCGTCGTCGTCATCATCGGCGCCACCACCATCATCCCCCAGCGGGTCTGTGGTGGGTCCAGCCATTCCGAGCAAAAGCTGTAGGAGATTGTTATTGCTGTAGCGAGTAGTTTCGCCAATGTTGACCAAGCCCGAGCTACCCAAGCAATTTATCGTGGACGAGAGACACGACCCTGGTATATACGGGACAGTTGGTTCAGGCAACGAGTGGAACTCCATTTTAATTGGGATCTGAAACGACCGGAGTTTATTGTTGATGTTGAGGTTGGCAATCTGTGACGCGGAGATTGCCGTATAACAATCCGCCATCATCTTGCAGAGGGGAGACTTGGATATAAGATGGTTGGTAAGGGACAGCGACGGGGGTGGGGTAAGTATCAGGCCGGCGGTTTGGTCCGCATGTTGGTTCCGGCCGGTGTTTTGAGTATGCTCCGCCAGGTCTGCCGAGTCCGCGTCCTTGGTTTGGTCCGCTTTCGGTCCCGCTTCATCTGATCCACCCACTCCTCCAGACACACCGGAACGATACTGTTCCTTCAACTTCAAAACCGCCCGCACCTGCGTCCACACATAGTCGTGTTTCTCCTGCTCGTATCGAAGCACAAGAGAGAGTTTTGACGTGACATTGTAGAACATTTCATCCACCCGGTAATTCCGCTCAATGTCCGGCGGACTCATGACAAACACCAAGTGAAACATGCTCATGGCTGTTGCTGTATCCACAGAGTCTGGTTCTGGCAGTATTGTATCGGCGTTCTCTTCGTCGGAAACGCCGTTTCGGTCGCTTTTAGCAGTGGCGGTGCCTGTTGGCGCACGGCGGCGTTTCTTGGTCCGCCAGGAGCCGTTGGCGTCTACATGGATGGGCAATCCCAAAAACACCACGTTTTCGAGCATCACATCGAATCTACGATTACACATGGCCCGCGGAGGGCAGAGCATCTCGCCCAATTGTTCGGGCTCGAGTCCAAGGATCTGGCTGGGTTTTACTGGTGCATTTTTTGGTCCAGCGGCTTTTGGTCCAGCGGTTTTGGGGGCAGCGTTTTTGGGGGCAGCGTTTTTTGGGCCAGCGGCTTTGGAACCCGCAGCATTTTTGGAACCGCCAGCACTGCCGCCAGCACTGGAATGCCCCAGTGACGCATTATTGAGGCTTTCTCGTGCATCCAAAAACGACATGAGATCGCTTTTTGTCCCCAAATAGTAGTCCGGGTTGCTGGCGTCCCACTCACGAAGGTTTTCAAGCACGTGTTGAGGGGTGTATTGGGGGGTTTTGTCGCCCAGTTCTGCCAGGCCAAGCGACTTCAGGCGGTTTTGTGCATCCACACTTTCGGTGTAGTCTTCATCGTAATCTTCATCGTCGGAATCTTCGTCGACGTCGTCATCATCGGACTGTGAGCCATGGATGTTTGTGTGATTTCGAAGACGCCGTGTAGACAAATCTTCGGGGTAACTGAAGGCTATCTGGGGACCATTGTGTGTGCTAACCACGAGAACAATTCCCACAAGGGAGGGGTTTGGGAGGTTATACGACATATGCAGTAGTTTTCCAACTTCTTCCAACTTTTTCCAAATTTTTCCACTGTTTTCCACTGTTTTACCGGTTTATGTTGATGTTTTTAGTGTATCTCACGAAGGTTGGTGCCGAGCATGGTGTGCAATGTGCATGAGTGTTGGACATAAATACGCATATCTCTAACAAATGGACAATTATTTTGATGAAGGATTTTGCTGTGAGGGCGGGGGTCTACATACTTATGCAGTTTAATGTTTATCTTTATACTTCAGAAACTTTCAAGGGATGCATTGGTGGGGAATTTGGTCTATCGTTATATCCGTTGATCGGCGTATCCAATGGGTCGAAACAGTCTAATAAACCAAACACAACAAAGATCGTATCAAGCAAGGCTGGGCCAATCTTGACAAAATGCTTTTTCTTTTGATATTATTGGACGTGTAAAGTTTTAAAAAGTTCCACACCCAACTCTGAGGGCTTCTAGTCCATGACCAGGTTCTACTGGTGGCTCTCGCATTGAATACATGGTGTGTGTGTGTGTGTTATAGTTCTACCCAGTTGAAATAGATTGAGGAATTCTTGACCCTCGGATATATTCTTTCCGTTGTTTGCTTTGTTCTTTTCTATGTGTTTTGTACAATTGTGTGGGGATTTCCTCGTCCAAGGTGCCACCTTAGTGAGGCCGTGAAGCAGAGCTGGTCAAAATCAGGAAACAGACAACTGATGTCCCAAAGATTGTGAAGTATAAATATTCCTTACTGGGCTAACCCTTTGGCTTTATGTTCGTATCTTTTTTCCGGTACACTGGCCAAAGTATTTGGTGCAAACCGTTCAATTGCATGGCTTTTATGCTTTTCAAGAACATTAATGCAATTGTTTAATCACTATGGTAGCAAGCTACCTGATGATGCACTTTTTAAGGAAATAAAGGCAGAATAGGTTTTTTTAAATAGACTTAACACGGGGAAACTCACCAGATCCAGACGGAGTGACACATTCAGAGGTGTTTCTTTTGAGGTGATGGTGAATGGCCTTTACGGGGAGCTTGCAATAAAGAGAGAGACATTAACTGAAGCTCCTCATATCAGATTTCCGCTGATTGCTCGATTCCCCACCAAATTAGTGAAACTCGTGTTCTTCAATGGTGTTCCTCACCAGTGTAGATTAAAATTAGTAAAATGCGAAATTTAGCTAAATATATTTTGAGCTATATTTTGATATTTTTACTAATTACTAGATATCGATATTGACTCGGTGAAAAATTTAGTAAAAAAATATATCCTAATATATCGATTCGATATATGTAAAAAACTAGCCTATGACCAGGTGCTTCAGCCCTCGCTACAAGCAAC
>JAJMAK010000121.1:0-44338 GCA_030572615.1 Metschnikowia lachancei
TCAAAAGGTGCCAGGCACGATGAAAAGCGACGCTCGCTTAATCTGCCCCTCAAACTGATTTTGAAAAAAGGTGAGGATATTTCCAGGGGGCTGGCCGACAGAATAGAGAAAATCCCACCTGTGAAGATCGACACATTCAGTGGCTCGAGAAAGAGAAGCAATCAGCCCCCATGCAAAGCTGCACTCACAAGTGCCGGGTCGGACATATGGACTGTATTGGGGAATCAAACTAGCCTACTCAGTAGAGGCGAAAGTTGGCCCGGATATGTTGCGTTGGCCAAAAGCTCTAAAAAGTAACTCTCTAAAAAGGAAGCTCTCGATAGCTTTACAGTTTTATAATTAAGAATCAATCCTTCACTCCCCACGTTACACTTCGTTAGATATTGACTATCCTCATAATGGCTAGAGCTAGAGGTAGAGGTAGAGCTAATGCTAATGCTAATGCTAATGCTAATGTGCTGCTGGTGCTACTGAGACTACTGAAACTACAGTCTAAAACAAACGGCATCATGAAACACTAGCTAAAACACTCTCGTACACCGCTAACAAGAAAGAAAAACTCGCGAGTCTGAGGGAAAAGCTTGAGCGCAGAGCAATTAAGGTCAACACTTTTCATGCTCAGACGGCCAAGGAAGAGCAAAAGAACTTGCAACGTATGGCCAAACAACGTTTGCAAGCTTTAAAACTGAATGATGAAGAAGCCTATTTGAAATTGCTTGATCACACAAAAGATACGAGGATTACCCATTTGTTAAGTCAAACAAACCTCTCCAAGGACTGAAAGTCTTACTGATCTATTCCTGTTCAAGAAGTTCCTGTGGAACCTTTCTGCATGTATAGCTTCCAACGCCAAACTTACGGAGAAGCCGAAGGCCCATCCGATCAGTTTGTGTTTTACGCTGCGCACATCGCGCTCCAAGCACGGAAGCTCTTTAAAAGGAACTCTTTAAAAGTAAGCTCTCTAAAAAGATAATAAATAAACAACTATCCCAGATTTTTTATTGGGATCCGGATGGTTCATTAACTGAGAACACCCCGTTATAGTGACTTGCTCGCACCCACGATCGTTATAACGAGGCGGTCCTGCACACACCCATCACAGGAACTCATATCAAGGTGGGCAGAAAACCATCAGTACGTCTGGGCCTCCTCAAAAAAACATGTGACAAAACCCACTCACCCGGAACCCTCATAAATACACCCACCAATTAATTGTTCGAAAGCTGGGGAATTATCTCCCCCGTTACTCCTCGTTCCTCCCCGTTCGTCCCTCCGAAACCCCAAACACACCCGTACACCACCACACCCCCATGCGCGCAACCAACCTTGGTTGGTCACTTTGTCGGCCCATACATGCCAAAAATCTTCACCATCTGAAACCAGATTCCCCATAAATGTCTACACACATGATCGGGTGTGCCACTAAACGAAGTGTGGCCTTGGCCACGCGTTTGAGTGTCCAACGCAACTTTGCATTGTCTGCGCGCGTGTTGAATGCGCCTGTTACGTCCCAAGGAAAACCCGTCACGTCACAAGCAGTCAAGAGCGATGTTAATGGGGTTCCAGGATCAACAAGCACCGCTTCTCCCGGTGTTCCGGGGAGCGTCAAGGCTCGGGTGATCGAAAATAATGCGCATGAGGCCCCAAAAAAGAAGGCCTTCTCGCTTTTCGGCCTCTTGTGGAAGACTGCCCTTTTGGCTTCAGTGGTGTATGGAAGCACGTTGTATGTGGCAACAAAAAACGAGAAGGTGATGGATTTCGTCATCGACAAGCAGTTGCCTTACTACGAGGAGTTGCTTGACGTGATTGAGAATGGTTCCGTCGAGGACCTCAAGAAAACATGGACAAAGTGGTCGTCTAAAGTAGCACTTCCTTCAAAGGGCCAAATCGAAGAATTGACCCACCAAATCGAGGTCCAGGGCGGCCATTTGATCGAGGAGACCAAGAAGAAGTTGACCCACGTCCAGGACTCGCTTCCCTCGGAACAATTGCAAAAAAGCGTAGGCATCGAGACCGTCCAGGGAAAGATTGAGAAAGTCCCGTTTGTAGCATTGAAGGATGGTGTTTCTGGCCTTGCAGACGATTCAGTTAAAGCCACAATCCAGTCTTTCAACGAATTGCTTGATTTAGTTGACGGTAGCAACATTGGTCCAAAGAAGGACGCCATGGTCAAGCACATTAGTGAAAACATCAGTGCTTTATCTTCGAAATTGGACGCTTTAAACAACTCATTTGAAGAAGAGTTGGAGGCAAGATTGAAGGACACAAAGACCCAGTTGCTTACCGCCCACACACAAAAGGAGTTGGATTTGACCCGCAGCATGTTGGACCAATACAACCACGAAAAGGTAATGTTGGAGAAGAAGTACAAGGATAGACTCTCGTACGAGGTGGAGGCTGCCAGAAAGGCGCTCAGCCAGGCTGCCGTCAATGCCACCACCATGGTGAGAATCGAGCAAACCAAGCGCTTTGAGGCCATGGTCAAGAGAAAGATCGACGAGGAGAGAGACGGCAGATTGAAGAATTTGGACGCTCTTTCCGCCCGTTTGGAGGAGGTGGAGAAGTTTGCCATTGGGTTGGAGCAACAAGTATCGTCAATCAAGTCGAAAACTTTGATCCAGCGTGCTTCGGCCAAGTTGAAGTCATTGTTGACGCAGACTCCCGAGAAGGCTCCTGCCCAGAGCCTCCAGCCATTTGTGGAAAGTTTGCAATCGGCCTCTAGCAACTCTAATGACGAGGTGATTGCTTTGGCGCTCGGCGAGTTGAAGCCTTTGCTCAAGAATGAGAGCACACAGTCGATTTTGACCGTGCCACAATTGTTGACAGCTTGGGAACAACTCACGCCGGAATTGCGTTCGGCATCGTTGTTGCCCCCCAATGCAGGTTTGTTGGGCCACTTGGCGTCGATTTTCTTCTCGAAGTTGTTGATGCCGGTGAAGGGAGCCAAGCCCGAAGGTAAGGACATCGAGTCTGTGATTGGCAGAGTCGAGCAGAGCTTGGTGCGCGGCGAATTGGACTCTGCTGTCGAGGAGGTGGCCAATTTGAAGGGATGGACGCGGAAGTTGGCCGACGACTGGGTCAGAGAGGGCAGAAAGAGATTGGAGGCGGAGTTTTTGATCGAATTGATTGATGCCGAAACCAAGGTGTTGTAAGTATAAAGAACAAAAGAAGCAACAGCCGTGATGGTGATATGTTCTGTAGAAAAGAGGTAAAGCATGTTAGCAACTGATGGAGTGATGGAATTGGTTGTCACTACTCCACCGATTGAGCCATACAAGACCTTTTACATCTTTAAAGCTACCAAAATAGACTAACCGAGAAGAAGGGAATAGGAGTACAGTAGTGCCTCTGTAAGCCGGCTTATGGCGTTAACCAGGTTTTTTCTGTATATAAACACCCCCTTCCTAATTAGGAAATATTAAGTATATTTATGCTTGCTTGGTTTCAATTTGAATTGATACGCAGCTGTGTGATTTAAAAGTAGTCGTCGAAATAACGTAGAAATGATTAAATTTCTACTTGAAAAAGTTAGAATGCGTTCTTGTCACATTAGTAAGACCCTCGTCATCCAGACAATCAAACAGCATAGTCGTGGAGTCTTCATCTAAACAAATGAGCAGCAACTGCGTAGATTCCTCTTCATCCAACGTAATTTCATCGTACAATCCTCGAGTTTGGCGTGTACCATGGTTCATTTTACACCCCAAAGTCCAAGTGAAATTGCCAACTTTCTTGTACGAGTCTATGCTGGCTTGGGAGCTCGTTAGCTAATCGGCTACCATTTAGCGTAGTAGACAATGAACCTACTAATCACCGGTGTCGCTCTCCCTGCTGAGAGACCCCCACTATCCTGATGATACTCATTGTTTGGGCCGGTACTCTCTGGTCAGCTTTGCCTCGAATGTGCTCCTTTGTTCGTCTCTATACCTCAGTGCCTTCAAATCGTGCCCAGGCCTAAGCTCGGGCTCTGCCGATTTCATTTGAACACGCTAGTCGTTGCTTGTAGCGAGGGCTGAAGCACCTGGTCATAGCCTAGTTTTTACGTATATCGAATCGATATATTAGGATTTATTTCGTTTGTAAAGTTTGCCCCGAGTCAGAATCAACATCTAGTAAATAGAAAAATATCAAAATATAGCTCAAAACATATTTCGCTAAATTTATTTTACTAATTTTAATCTACACTGGGTGCAGAGGTGTTCAAAACGCGAACGCTACGGATTCGTAGCTACACACCGTAGCATAGCCAGGGCACTTCGCAGCGTATCCGTAGCATTGTGTCGTAGGAACTTCTTATATGGTAAATCAGGCTGTAACTTCAATGACGACGATGAATCATAATTGATTTAATATTGCCGCTACTCTGCCTGAAAAAGGGAATCTTGATAATTAGGAAATATATAGAGCAGAAGCAGGTCAGGTCCCAGAAACCAGAAATTGATACTCACACTTCGAAAAAGTCCACGCCTTTTTCCATTTCGTTTTCAGGGTCTTCTTCAACAAAATTTCCATCGGTAAATAGTATAGGTTCATCGACCTTTTTCTCAATGCCGATGGGTTCGGGGGTTTCCAGTTGCTCGGCCTGCCCACTAATCGTATCTTCGTCAGGCATTTCTTCGGGAGTGATGATCCCCCGTGATTTGAGTATTGCCAACATCTTTACCGTATTTGACAGAAGCCTACCTCTCTTCTTTGTGACTATGTTTCCTACGCGAGAAAAAAGCGCTTCTGAAGGTGCTGACATAGCAGCCACAGCAAAGAAATCCCTGGCCATACGGGAAATGATCGGAAACCGAGACTTATGGTTCTTCCAAAATGCAATGACATCTTGGCTCCCGCTCTCGCGGGGTTCTTTGAGGTATGTTTCAAACTCGTCTTTGGTTCCACAGTGTCTGAAATTAATTCATCTTTGAACTTCATTTTGTACCTGTAGTAGGCTTCAAAAACATAATATTTAATCGTTAGAATTTTGACTTTTGAGACACTCTCATTTTTACATGCCACTAATTTGTACCGTGGATTGTATACATCAGCAAGATAAAGCAGATTGTTTGACCTGATCGTCCCATCATCTATCAGGTAATTTTGAAGCAACTGTTTTCCTCGCTTCCTCCAAGCCAAAAGCAATGAAAGGATTTTCTTTTGAGAAATCGTCGAATCAACTTAGTTAAGACGTCATAAATCATGGGGATTGTTCAATTAATTGTAGGGTAAGACGATTCTTGAAGTGTCAAAGTAGGAGCCCAGAAAACCTCTAAAATATCGAGAAGATTCTTCAAGTAATTCCAGTCCTTACTGGTTGGCTCAAAGTTCTGGAGATCAGCAGTACTTTAAGACGTTTCCCGTAATAAACCCTTTATAGAAGTTCTATGTGACCCCTAAGAGGTCAATCTTGTTACCGGATCTCTACTAATTAATCGTGGCGGAATATTCTCCTGTATTTCCGTCGAAATTGTCCTTTACGGGTTAGAAATCCTCGTCTTAAATCTCCTTAAGCCTCCGCCTCAATGTAGAACGGCTCATGGTGGGAGCATCGTCCCTCAAGAAATGGATTAGCCTCCTGAAGGATTCTGAATCGACAGGTGAGAGACAACTCGTTTTACAAGATCATCATAAACATCAATCATACTCAGATTTGTCATATGATACGAAAACAGTGCCCCTTTTTCTTCCAGAAACACACAAACCTAAAGAATATGGATCGTCTCTAGCTGCAAATTCATCAATAATGTAAGAGCCCTTGTAGACGCCACTTGAACCGATAAGTGAGGATCCAAGAATGTTCCAATCACTTGGCGCAGGTGAACTGGCTTCTTCTTTCTCGACGCGTTCCATTGTTATGAGCTGACTCATAGTGCTATTTGAAGGTCGTCCAGTTCCTGTTAAAACCATAATAATTATATTTTTTGTGCAAAAAAGTACAAAGTGCACTCCGTTAGAATTCGCTTTCGGTCTGCTGATAATTCGGGCGAGAGGCACCACTTAACAACTTATACTTCTTGACACCATGAACTTGGTGGGAAGGTGGCAGTTTTAAATATTTCGATAGGTATTGGGCTCGGGTAATTCATTATGGCGGCATTCTCTGCTCAAAATTTGAAAAGCTACCAAGAGAATGGAAGGTATTCTCTTTCCTCGCCGATGTCCGAGTAAATTTGATGGGTATGGATTTCAGAAAGCCATCGGTAGAAACTAAAGTCCCCGATCCTACTTTTCAAACCTTGTTAGTGGGCTCATGTACTATTCTACTGCATAACTAAACATCCGGAAACACATAAGAAGCAGGCACGAACTCCTTGAAGATACACTGCAAAAAAATAGTCTACGTCCCTATGCTACCCTACGGTGTAGCTACGTTGAGGTCCAGCGTATCCGTAGCGTAGATATAGCTACGGGCCTACGCTACCCTACGCGCGTAGCGTGGGGTCTGCGCCTCTACGCGCATTTTGAACAACTCTGACTGGGTGTACGCCGGTGGGTGGAATTTGAACCACGCTGGCCCACCCACGTGACTCGCACGTGATGCACACCCACCCATCAAACAGATAGCCAGCCAAGACAAACTCCATCCTGGCCAAACATGTCATCCACAAATGCTTCCGCGGTCGTTTATGGCGGAGACGAAATCAACGCCATTGTTTTAGACCCTGGCTCGTACTCCACGCGAATTGGTTACGCGGGGGACGATTTTCCCAAGGTCATAGTGCCCTCATGGTATGCCCAAGACGAGGACGGCACCAAAAGGTTCGATTCCGCCCTTGATTACCCCAAGACAAAACGCGAGGTGTTGCCGCTAATGCATGATGGTATGGTGGAAGATTGGGATGCCGCTGTGGCCCAATACAGACACTACTTTGATGGAATATTGGCCCTTGATTATAAGGAACAACCACTATTGGTGACAGAGCCGGTTTGGGCGCCCCAAAAATACCGTCAGAAGTTGGTGGAGACGTTCTACGAAGAGTTCGAGTTCCCTGCTCTCTACTTGGCCAAAACACCAACATGTGTCTCGTTCCAGCAAGGAAGACTGAGTTGTTTGGTGGTGGACATTGGGCATGATTCTGCCAGCGTGGTTCCTGTTGTAGACGGAATGTGTTTACTCAAGAATTCCATGCGCACCAACTACGCCGGGCGCTTTTTGAATGACCACATCAAGGACGTGCTCTTGGCCAAGTTTGCCGGCCTCGACCTCTCGCCAAAGTATAAGGTGAAGGAAAAAAACCCCGTAACATATCCTGCGGCGGCAGATTTCACTCCCCGGACCTTACCCGAGGAAATAGCCCAGTCCTTTGATGACTATCAGCAACAGAAAATATTCACCGAGTTCAAGGAGCTTTTGCTCGAGGCCCCAGAGAAAAAAATCCTGCCCAAGGCCTCCCCTAAGGATACCTATCTGCAAGAAGAGCACGAACGGTCAATGGAATTGCCCTCGGGCCAAAATGTGGCGGTTTCGCTGGAAAGATTCGCCATCCCCGATGCGCTATTTGAGCCCGCTCTCCATCCTTTCCACGACAAAAGCTATACTCAAAAGTACCCCGCCAACAACGGCGAAATGTCCATCAGCAGTCCTTATGACGACTACCGTCCGTTGAAACGTGCACGAAAGACCGACACAGGCCAGGCCACGCCGACCCCTGTGCCTGAGAATGGTGTTTCCACCAGCGGTTCCGCTTCTTCCGCCACCAATTCTGCCGGTGGCCCTTCGTCCGCCAGTTCTGGTGGCGCGTCTGCTCAAATGATCCGTGGATTATCACAAATGATCACCCATTCGCTTTCATCAGTTGATATCGATTTGCGTACTTCGATTGCGCACAATGTGATTGTCACTGGAGGAACTTCTCTTATTCCGCAGTTGACTGAGCGTCTTAACACGGAGTTGCTGAGTGCCAACCCAGGGTTGAAAGTGCGTCTCCATGCGCTCGGAAATGCCAACGAAAGAACAAACCAGACATGGATTGGAGGAAGTGTGCTTGCGTCTTTGGGTGCTTTCCATCAGATGTGGGTGAGTAAGGCTGAATACGAGGAGGTGGGCGCAGAGAGAATCTTCACCCAGAGGTTTAGGTAGGCCAGACGACCAAGGGTGTTCTGTTTGAGCCACAGGGAAAAGGGGTTTTCGTGTGCCAGAAGAAGAGACGAAGTAGAGCAAGATTTGGAATTACGTGGGGCTCATTACTTGGGCAGTGCCTTCAACGAGATGACGTAAATATAAACAAAAAACGTAGAGAATGTCAGAGATGACGAGAAAAACGAGGGAAAAAATAATAGTAAATACTCAAATTTACGTCTAATCATCGTGATAAACGTTCAACTATCAGTGTCAATAGTAAGTAGAATGTGCTAACATTGAGTTCCAGGACCGTGAGATGCCTTCATCTTCTACAAACTACATGACAAAGATTCGCCATATGTTTGTATAGATATTGTGGTTTAACTTCGAAGCATTAAACTAGACAATGATCTATGTTGCCCGGAGGTTTCCTCCAATGCATAAAGGGTGTTCTCCCACAGGATATAGATCCTCTTCATGACGCTAAATAACTTCTCAGCACCATAATGGATTCTGCAGTTTAATCTAGAGTTAATGTTATAGAAAATCTGTGTCTTGAAAAAAAGAACCACCCCTTTGCCTTCATCAATGATGCTTCTGCATTGGGCATATTTCAGCCATATCATTGGAATCCCATAAAAGCTTTCTTCGGCGTAACTAGAATATCAATAGATTCCACCCCTCATATAGGGTAAGACACGTTTATATTGGAGACAGCAAGAGATACAGCAACTAATGTTTTCTTCCGAAAAGAGAAGATAGTGCCTCAGCAATAATACGTTAATCTTGGGGCTGTATGGAAACATCGCCAAGCCAACCCCTTGAGCCTTTCCCAACCCCTTGAGCCTTTCCCAACCCCTTAGGCCTTTCATTTCCCTTCATTCCTGCCAGAGCCCCCGGGATATTGGCGCCCGGTGGAGTCAAGAAGTCCAATGATATTCCATCAATCAGAGGGGACTTCCCTCGTAATAATGCCCATCATCCAGAACACTCGAGCCGGGTACATTCTGGACTAGCGATGCGTGATTGATATCATTTTCATCCCCGTGTACCAGCGGCACCCGTCCGCCTTCCATCTCTATTTCCGATGAATCGTCTGATAGAGTGGGGTGGCATCCGTAGTACGACCCCTAAGATCAGAATTTGAATCAGCCCTTGAGGTTTCTAGCCCCATCAGACTAATCCCTGCTATAATAGTCAGTGCACTATCTCTGTCCCTGTCGAGCTCTCCGGACCTGCCGAGGCACCCTGGTCGGATTGCTCTGATCTGCACACTTTTTTCCGACGCTGGAGAACAAATGACGTGTGCTTCTGTGGGGATTCGTTCGGTACTTCAACAGTGGTAACGATGTATGGCTGATTCGGTACCTCACAGCCTTCAACTAAACACTTTAATGACTAAACTGCCCTTGGCCAACAAGAATTAGCAAAGAAATATTCCTTACGCACTATATAGTGCTCACTTGGACCCCTATTACTCAACAAAAAAACCATCCTCAAAATGAAACTTAGCTCAGTATTTTGCAAATTTGCAATCGTCTTTTCTTCACTTCCTTTATCAAGTGCCATTCCAGCTCGTGTAACAACATCGATATCACCTATATCATATACTTCCACTTCCAGTATCAATAATTATCAGAACATGCCCGCTTCTGTACGAATCTTCCACAACTTCCGGGTTATGTTTCCCTGTTCTGGTACCCTGTTCTGGTACCCTGTTCTGGTACCCTCTTCTGGTTCCACATTATTGCTGGGGGATAAAGGTGTTCCCTCACATCAATGGATTGCTCGAGTTGCTGAAGCATATCTTTGTCTGGATAGATTCTTTCAATTCTCATCTGGTCAACTTTCCAATTCATCCAACTTCTCCATCGTGCTTAAGATACGTCCCTTGTGGTGATCACCTTAGTAAAATTCACGAAGACTTTATGTCCACCAGATTCCCCATGGTGTCCGAGATAGGCCGGGTACACATGGTTATACAAACTATGGTAATACAAACTGTGGTAATACAAACTGTGGTTATACAAACTGTGGTAATACAAACTATGGTAATACAAACCGAGCACCTTTCTAATATTATACTATAGTATGACCTAAAAAAATAAAAACGAAAAAAAAACCAAAAACACATCAATATAGGGAGAGTAAAAAATATCAAAAGTTCAACCACACTACCCTGCCCCCGGTTCTCGGTCTCACCTGCCTGCACAGCCCTTGCGGGTCAATAACCGAACGATTAGCAAGATTATCGCAAACCATACTCAAATAACGACACCAAATCTCGCTATTGTCCTCGAAAGTTCTTCGAAAAACCGGCCAGATAAAATAAAACACCCAAAAAAACACCCAAAAACACCCACAAACACCCACAAAAACTCTCAACCTCGCACAAATACAAAAAAGTATGATCACCCCCACCAATTTGTTCCCCCCACAGCCCGCCACCACCAGAGGTGCGTCCACGTTCATTTCCTACGATTCAGTCAACAACAGAATCGCCTATGCCGCCGGGAAATCAGTCATTGTGCGCTCATTGGATGAGGGTTCCAAACTAGACCCTATACAGTTCACCAAACACACGGTGACGGCAACCGCCGCCGCGTTTAGCCCCTCGGGAAACTACGTGGCATCCGGCGACGAGTCTGGCCACATAATTGTATGGGACACGTCGGTTTTCGGCAAAGAAAACACCTTTGAACAGCCGCTTGTCAAGTCCGAGTTCGACGTGTTGGGTGGCCCCATCCGGTCCATCGCATGGGACGCAGATAATGCCCGCATCATTGCCGTGGGCAGCGGCAAGGAGAAATTCGGCCACTGCTTCACATGGGACTCGGGAAACTCCATCGGAGAGATCCAGGGCCACTCGGAAACCATCAACGATGTCCATATTAAGCCCCAGAGACCATACCGTGCGGCTACTGTGGGTGACGACAAGGCCATGGTGTTTTTCACTGGCCCGCCGTTCAAGTTCGATAAGAGCTCGCGCACCCATCACACCAACGCGGCACGGGCGGTCAAATTCTCTCCTGATGGGAAGTGGCTTGTTTCCGTGGGCTCCGACCGTACCATTGTGGTGTATGACGGCAAAACCGGCGATTTTATAGATAAAGTAGAACAAGCACATACCGGCGGCATTTCGGCGGTTTCTTGGTTCGCAGACTCCGCCTCGTTTGTCACTGCTTCCGCCGATAACTCCTTGAAGAGATGGGCTATTGATGGCCTCACCACCACCCAAACTTACACGGTTTCTGCCGAGACTTCCGTCGAGTACCAGCAAGTGGGTGTGGTGGTGACCAAGGACTACGTGCTATCGCTCTCGTTGAACGGCGAAATCAACCTTTTCACCCACGATGGGAATGCTCCCACACGCGTGATCCACGGCCACCAAAGACCGTTGACTAAGGTTTCTGTCGTGGGAAAAACTTTGGTTTCCGGCGGGTCCGACGGATCCTTGTTCCGACGCAACATCAGCGGAGGAGAAACCGTGAGCCCTGAAAGCGCATTGTTTTCCCACACCGAAGCCCACTCTAACTACATCACCGCCATCAAGAATCTTGGTGACAATGTCGTGACCACTGGTTGGGATGATAAGCTCAGGATCTGGAAGGACGGCCAGTTGGTCAAATCCTTCAGCTTGGAAGGCCAGCCCAAGGCTGTGTCCATCACTGAAAACATTGTTGTTTTGCTTGAAAACAATATCCAGGTGTTTGACAGCTCGCTTACTTTGCTTGCTGAGCACGAACTTAAGTTTGTTGCTTCGTACGTGGACTCTGTGCCAGGTTCTAACACGGTGTATTTGACAAACGAAACAGACAAGAGACTTGAAGTCTACGAAACAGGTGCATCAATCAAACACGCGCAATCCTATCCCATGTTGCGTGCTTCTCCAAACCTCGCAAAAGTGTCGCCAGATGGTACTTATGTTGCCGTTGCAGAGACAACAGGCAAATACACGCTTTACAGTACCAAGGACCAGACGCCTGTCACTACCAGATGGGCTTTCCACAGCAGCAGGGTCAATGGAGCGGAGTGGACCCCTGACTCGAAGTATTTGGTGAGCGGAGGCTTGGATTGTGGAATCTACATCTACTCTGTTGCTAGACCATCCAAGGTGTTGAAGACGCAGTTGACGCATCAAACCGGCGTTTCCGATTTGGCCTGGTTACACTACTCTGGTACCAACGGCTCCTTTGCAAGTGTTGGGCTTGACGGAGCAACCAAAACTTGGTCCGTTGACTTCAGCGCATACTAGTGGGTTGGGTTTGGGTCCTGGCTCTTAGAGAACCCGGTATCAGGACCCCCTAAAGAGGAGACCTCTTATGAAGCTTACTGGTTTATTATTCATTCATTCTTCTGCAGTGGACAATGACATTCAAAGACAAGGCCAAGTTTCTTGAGGTTTCGAAATTGAAACACAAGTATTGGAACGAAAAAGAGCCACGTGACATCGCTGGAAAATAGAAACTACAAGATTACTTCACATCCTTGGCCCCCTGTAATTGTCTGTTTCATTTCCAATTTTAACCTTTTCATCTTCCTCCGAAACTTTTTATTACCCAATAGTCCAACTAAGTCCCGGTACCTGGGCCCCCAAAACCAAAAAAAAAAAAAAAAGCTTAACTAGTGTGAGACGCACCGTCCCCACATAAGAAATCCCGGGGATAATCGGGATCTATTTTACTCCCGAAGTTTACGAGAAGCTGATAATATGCTCTAGCAAAAACATCAAGAAAATTACCAAGAATAAAACATTAAGACCAAAAGTTATAAATATCTAAAAGAAAACAACAGTAACATAAACAAAGAACAAGGGTCGTTTCTGTGCCGAAGCTTCTTCATGTGGGTGTCGGAAAAATATTCGGCGTGCATTAGACGTGCCGTGACACGGAAAAATCTTTTTTTTTTTTTTTTTTTTTTTTTTTTTTTATATATCTAATAACCATGCACGGCCCCCACATGCTGGGGTTTCCATACATTAGAGTTTATGCGGGTACGGAGCTCCCCCACTTTTATGCCCCCACAAACCCTCAACAAAAATTCCGTTTCCCCAACTAAATTGACTCGTCATGAAATAAGCTTTAATGTAAAGTATAATATACTACTCTTTTTTCTTATACTTAGAGATACTCAGGTTTCTCAACACAACACTCAAGTGATAGAGTTTGAGGCCATAAGCATCAATTAATTGCTGCTAAGTTTTTCCATCGTGGCTTCCTTCAGTGTACTGTGATCCCCCACCTATATACAAAATGGTATCAGAAGCTGAAAAGAAACTCATACAAGGTGCGTTGGAGTTGGACCCCTGGTTGGAGCCCTACGCCAATGCCCTTATTAGCCGCCAGTTGCAGTGTAAGCAGTGGCAAGAAACACTCGAAAGTTCGGAGAAATCGCTCTTTCTGTTTGCGTCGTCGTACGAGAAATATGGCATACACGCCGATAAGACTACGAAGGAGATTATTGTCCATGAGTATATCCCTAACGTGACCAGCGTGTCCCTCGTGGGTGACTTCAACGGGTGGAACACCGAAAGTCATGTTTTTGAGCGGGTAAATGACTTTGACTTGTGGAGGTTGGCGATTCCACCCAAACCCTCTGGGGACTTCGCTATTGAACACGATTCGAGGTACAAAATCTCCATGGTGCTTCCTTCGGGAGAACGGATTTACCGGCTTGACCCTTGGGGAACACGTGCCACGCCCGCCATAGAAAACTCGTTGTACGAGGGCCGGTTTTGGAATCCTCCAGAGAGTTATATCTTCAAACATGCCCGTCCCAAATTTGCAGATCACGACGGCATCAAGATTTATGAGGCCCATGTCGGCATTTCGAGTCCCGAGCCCAAGATCGCCTCATATAAAGAGTTCTCTCAGAAAACCTTGCCCATCATCCACAAGCTTGGCTATAACACTATTCAATTGATGGCTATCATGGAACACGCTTATTACGCGAGTTTCGGGTACCAAGTGACCAACTTCTTTGCCATTTCATCCAGGTACGGTACCCCGGAAGACCTCAAGGAGTTGGTGGACCATGCTCACCAGTTGGGGATGCGTGTCTTGCTCGATGTTGTCCATTCACATAGCTCCAAAAATGTCGACGATGGTTTGAACAACTTCAACGGAACAGACCATTATCTCTTCCATGGTGGCAGCAAGGGTAATCACGATTTGTGGGACTCGCGTCTCTTCAATTACTCAAGTTACGAGACGTTGCGCTTTCTCTTGTCTAACCTCAAATTTTTCGTTGACGTTTATCAGTTTGACGGGTTCCGCTTTGACGGCGTCACAAGCATGTTGTATAAACATCACGGGCTCGGCTATGGTTTCAGCGGCAACTATAACGAGTACTTCAACCCCGATTTGGTTGATGTTGATGCCATTGCCTATCTCATGTTGGCACACAAGTTGCTTGGGGAGATAAGCACCCGGAACGACAATTTCAAATTCACTTCTATCGCGGAGGATGTTAGCGGCATGCCCACATTGTGCTTGCCCGTTGAAGAAGGCGGTATCGGGTTTGACTATAGGTTATCAATGGCTATTCCAGACATGTGGATCAAAATCTTGAAGCACTTATCGGATGAGCAGTGGGACCTCGCCAATATCATCTTTACATTGACAAACAGAAGACACGGAGAAAAGTGTATCTGCTACTGTGAATCCCACGACCAGGCTTTGGTTGGCGATAAAACCCTTGCATTCTGGCTTATGGATAAAGAAATGTACACCAACATGTCCACGCTCTCTCCAATGACGGAAGTGATTTCCAGGGGACTTGCTTTGCACAAGATGATCAGATTGATCACTTTTGCTTTGGGAGGCGAAGGGTACCTCAACTTTATGGGCAACGAATTTGGCCATCCCGAATGGTTGGACTTCCCGAGAGAGGGAAACAACGAGTCTTACCATTATGCCAGACGTCAGTTCAACTTGATCGAAGATGATTTGTTGAGGTACAAATTTTTGTTTGCGTTTGACTCTGAAATGCTTCATTTGGACACCAACTATGGAGTTTTGAACTCTCCCCAGGCATATGTTTCATTGAAAAACGAATCGGACAAAGTCATTGTTTTCGAGCGAGCGGGTCTCTTGTTCATCTTCAATTTCCACCCCACAAACTCGTTTCCCGACTATAAAGTAGGAGTTGAAACATCAGGTCAGTATCAGATTGTTCTTAATACAGACACAGAGAGTTTGGGTGGCTTTTCACGGATCACGGATGTCACGGAGTCAAAGGAAAAGATGGTATTTCCTACAAGACCAGAGCGCTGGAATGACCGAAGCAATGCTTTGTTTATATACATCCCTTCGAGGACCGCCCTTGTGTTACAGTTGAAGGAAAAAGTGCTCATGGGCTATTGAAAGAGTATGCATTATCCATTTGTTCTAATATCTTTCATGCGAATGGGTGATTGTTTATGGTCCTACTGCGCGAATATCATCATGGTTGAACAAAAGTCCCGGAGGTGGCCACCTCATGCCCATTCTCATTTTCATCAAAAAGGTCAGGGATTTTCAGGTTTGTTTGGCAGACCAGAATCACTCTTATAGTCAAGTTCCTAAGAGTCTTGAAGCAAGGAGAAGATGAATCGATAAATCGTGAAGCTTGACGTAACGAATGTATATTGATGGGCCAGATGCGCATATCGGAGTCGTAAGATGCCATGATTCCAGCTACCTCTCGGGCCAAGTTTTCCATGAAGTTGCGTGGGTAGTTCTTAATTTCACTTGCGACGTGCGATTCATCAACAACCTGCAAGTTATCCCGAAGCGCCGCATGGAGAAGTAGTTTAGCCAAGCGGTAATTAATAGCAGTGACGGCCGCCTTTTCGTCTTTAAAATAAATTCTTGGAAAATCCTTTTCTTCCGCAGCAGGCATGAAGATCAACGGTTTGAGATATAACGGCATTCTTTTCTCAAATTCGTCGAGCTTATCCTTAAGTTGTAGCCATCGATTAAATCGCTTATTTGTCATGAAGTCTTCATGCGTAACTACCTCATTCTGATTGTAGAACTCGTTGACCTTAGTTAACAATAGGATAATTTTGTGAAGCCACCAAGTCGTTTGTTCACTGGACACAATAAAACTGGAGTAATCAGTTATGGCATCCTTCAATGTAGTTTTATCATCCAAAAATGCGTCATAGGTGTCGTAAACATCGTAGTTGGGGTCTAAAGTTCTCCACATTTTTTCAATAGAAAAGGTATTTGGACACTCAAGTTTCAACGACAAAATAAGATCACACACAATGGTGGCCCAGAAACAAGTGTGGTGGAATGGCGACTGCTTCAAGATACTTACAGATTTATCTGTTCGCGACATGATGGTGGCGAGTATACCACCAGCACCTTTCACGTATACCGAGTCTACCGCCACAAAAAACATCTCGTAGATACAAAGAAGATTGGTGCTGATAAGACACCGGGCAAGAATTTTTCCATCGGGGTCCTCGGATTTACCTATCCCAACCTTTGTGCCCACAGAGTATACACATTTCTGGTAATAATCATAAGGGCACAAGGCATCCACAGACAGGGGATCCATACGCTGGGAAATGAGAGAGCTGAGGCATAACATGGAGTCTAGAATCATGCGGGTTTCATCGTAAAGCGCCAACTCGGAAACAATAACCTGGAAGAATTCGTGGGCCAAAAAGGTGTCGATGAACACGGCAATTTTATGAACAAAGAAATCAAAGAGATATCTTTCCAACGGGCTCTGGAGAACCAAATGGTACACCTTATTGATATCGGCCCTTGGAGCAGGAATACCCAAGAGATCCTGAAAATTTGCGTACGTTTCATCGAAGCTATACTCCTCAGTCACGACCTTCCTCTTTTTATTTGACGCCAGCTTGAAATCAGACAGGTCGCTCGCAAGCATGTTGATTTTGGGCCGCTTATTTTTCTTTGTTTCGGTAGGCCGGAAATTGGTTTGCCCATCAAGCTCAGAATCTTCACTACTGCGTTTTGAATAAATACCCAGTGCTGCCAGCAGGGACAGCGGCAGGATTTTGGAGGGCACAGTATCGCTCATTGCCATCGACAGTATTGGCCGATGCGGCTCGTGTTGCTTCAATAACGAAGGAAGCAGAAGAATCGTTGTACTGGGATTCAGAGACTGCGTCTGTGCCTGCTGGATCTGCCCTTTAAGATAGGCGGACGAGCCAGTATATTCTTGAGGTTGGTCGTGGTATGTTACAGGAGCCCTTGTTTTAGCAGGAGCCAAAAATGGTTCGTCCATCGGCCGGGTGTTTTCGGCATAACCTCGGTCGTCCATGTGATAGCGTAAAGCCTGAAGCAGGGGTTGGGCCGCTGAGTAATAGGCAGGTACCGAGGCAGGTACCGAGCCTGGTACCCCACTCGGTAACATGCCCGAAATAGGCCCGCCCCGGGCGTGCCCAGGGATATGACCCAATTGCATGTTGAAGCCCCCGTGTTGGTGTGAAGGATCATGAGGGAAAGCTTGTGGAAGGTGGACCTGCGAATGCATCATGGGTGGATACAGAGAGGGAACAGATCCGAGCGGTGCACCATATGCGTAGGGCCCAAAGTTAGAAGGGTCCGTTGCAGGGTCTTGCATCGTTCTCCGGAACAGGTTGCCATGAAGAAAAGTGTTGAGACCAGGGATTGAGCCACCTCCCATCCCAGGAACACCCAAGCCGGAATTATGCCCCAAACCAGAATTGGGACCTAAATTGGCGCCGGGAATATTGAGACTCGGACCAGCGACCATAGTATTGCTACTGGGCTGATTGTCACCACTCGGGTGGTTCAGATTGTCTGATGGATCAGGGACAGGGGCAGGCACATTGACACTGGGAATGCTAGCGAGAGACGGGGCAGACACAGGAGGGTTCGGATGAGACGCGTTTATGGGGTGGAAAGAGCCCAGCAGAAGGTGTTCTGAAGGGTACGGTGGCGGAATATTTACACCGTTTGAACCGTTTGCACCGTTTGAACCATTCGGACCATTCGGACCATGTGAAATCTGCGGACCAGGCGGACCAGGCGGACCAACACCAAGCGGACCCAGGGGCGTGTGTGTCCCCAGAGAATTGACCGAGTGAAGTGTCGAGAGTGTATTTAGAGAATTTACCGTATTGAGCGGGGTTGGCGCTAATGGTGGGACCGCCGGCTGAGCGGAGTCGTACTGTTGCAGAAGAGGTGTGACTGATGCTGGGGGGATCGGAAGGTGGATGGTGCTTTGCGCCAGGATTGGCGTCTGCGCAGAAATGGGCGGTGCTTGGCGTGAATGAGGTGGGAAAGCTTGTGGGGCAGTAACATTTTCAGCCCTGGGAGCATCATAGAGCGGATATGCCATTATCAACTCAGCGACAGAATATAGTGGAGGAAAACCGAAGGAACCTTGGATCAAGGGAGTGCTGTGATGTGCAGAAATGGCAGATGGCCCCAAGTGTGGTTCGAAGAGTTTGTTTGGCGGCTTCTGTGAGAGCATGGCAGCGGTGCGGGTGCGGGTGCGGCCGCAGATAGCGCGGGCGTGTACCAAAAGCACGAGCTTGTGTGCAGCGTCGAGATCTTGCAAATGGGGAATTTTTGTTTCTTTTGTTGTTTCGGATCATTAAGCAGTACTGCTTAATACTTCCATAGCCATAGACACAAGATCACTGAAGAAATTGCCTTGTTTGATTTACCGAAAGACCCAAAAGAGCATGTTTGAAAATTCAAAAAAGTGGGGTGGTTACGCTTGGACCTGCCTAGAAAAATCGCACACGTGATCAAATTAGTGCATGAAATCAGATCTTAGCTGTACCGCAGAGCGCCTAACCACGTGTGAGTGTACATGCGCCTCGGACCGTGAGTCAGGCAAAATCTGCGGACCGGACTTCTTGAACCCCTATGATATTTTTGTTAGAAAAAGAAAGGTGGCCTTTGTGCAGTACTTTAAATCCTTCAGGATTTATGTTCTCAGTTCAATCAATATTTGTTCGAGAAAACACCAAGAAACATTGGGTCCCACATTAACGGTGGTAGGTCCTGGTGTCTCAAGTGTACCCTCGCCAAAGAACGTTGCTCGCCGCGACGGTGTATGGCATGCACATAAAGAGGGAACTTTTTTCGGGCCGGATTACCGCTTATTCCCCGATTGAACGTTTTTTCGAGCTGTTTTCATCCAAAGAGCAATGGTCCTCTCGTGTGCGCGGGTTACACGCAGAACACACGTAGTATATGCAGGAATCGTGTATATATTCTTGGACAGTAACTGAAGAATGGCCATATTACGTAGTTTTGCGTCCATAGAAACCACGCCTTAACGAAGGTTATGGTAGCCGCTAGTGTATATGGTAGTCTCAAAAGTGTTTTCTGAATGGGTATAAGTAGCATGAAGCTAATGTATCAGAGATATCTTTCACTTAGAGGAGGAAACTGGCGAATGTGACACAAAACAAGCAAAGCAAGCAAAACAAAAGAAAACGTGAAAATAAGCGAGGGGGCGAAGGTCGAATACATGTTTTGTAAACGCTGAAAAAAGGGAAATATCCCTTAATTTTTGCTTTGAAATGGTGGGCGTCATCTTCTAAATGTTACTACCAGAACGTAACACAAAAAAGAAACAGAGAATTTTCCCATATAAGAAGAGACATATAATTTTGGAAATTCCAGTAGTCTTTTTTTGGGCAATTTGTTTCCTATCAAGGCAAGAATAACAACCAAAGAAACGAAAGAGTAGCCGGGTCACCAGCCGCCAGGAAAGATCGGGGCAAATTTACGCGAGATTACCTGGGAATCAAGGCCACCCCAAAAAAAAAATTCACAGTGGTGAATATCTGTCAGCTCCTTGGCGCTCAAGTTTCATTTTCCTTTTATCATATCAGAAATGTTGAATGTGGACCAAATAGGTACAAATGTGGCGTCGTACCCTTTAAGTCCACTCAGTGTGTTCTTCAAGGTTATACTTTTGCCGCTGTGACATGAAGCTGATATGTGCTCGCCTTGAGGTCACTGTTCGGAACAAAGATCCCGGAGTAGAGAGGACATAAAATCCACTAAATAATGGATACCTGGAATTCGGTTGACATAACTATTATCCTTGCTTCCATTTGTTAATTGTTCCACAACATTTACTTTTGGGACACTTTCCCAGATTCTCGCTTAGCGTTCGCGACCCGCGCGGTATGCGCTTACACTGATCGGCCCTGTTCTTACTTGATGTTCTACACCAAGTGAACCCCACCCATACATCAACAGCTACGCGCTGGTCTTTCTTTCATCATCAACAAAAAGCAAGAAAACTGAAATTGTAGAGCCTCACCACAATGGCAGACAAGGAACTCACCGTGTTCCTCTTGGACGCATCGGTGCCGTCCGCTTCATACAAGTATGTGTTTGATACGTTGGCAGCGAAGCTATTAAAGGGTCTAAAAACTGACTACGTCACCGTGGTGATGTTTCATTCGGCATCCACAAAACATGCACTCGCATCGACTGGAAAATTTATTGGGATTGAGGTCTTGCTCAATTACGAAACCGTCTCCTATTTGAATCTTCGCAAACTTCAGCATACCTTGTGTGGTGCCCCAGTTATAAACAGCAACCCGTCGGTGGAATGTGCTGATTTGGTACAGGCGGTTCTATTTGCTTCGACGTTTTTTGAACCAACCAAGAAGAAGATTTTTACTAGGAACATTGTTGTTATTACTCTGGCACACACTGAGGTTTTGAGCAAGTCACTTGCTTTCATCGCCATTGTTCCTGACAGATACACCGATTACCCAGGGGTAAGATTCAACGCAATAACCGCCGAAGATGATATAGAGCCTTTAAGCGAAGAATCGGTGTTGCTAAAACTAAGAAATTCATTTCACGAAGGTCTGGTGTTCACGTCCACGACCGCACACGACATCACAGACCGTCATCCGCCAATCAGAAAAACACGCCCAATTGTAATTTACAAAGGTGCCATGAGATTTGGCTCGGATTTCTCAAAAATTATTGAAGATGATCGCTATTTCGAGGACGATGTGGGTATTTCTTTTGGTGTGGAAGTGTACTCGGCGGCCAAGGGCGATACAAACATTCTGGACTCTCATGAGTACATCCTAGACACCGACCGAAATATTGTTAAAGTCAAGAGAAATACCAACCACTTTGTTTGGGAAAGAAATTTCCAGGGTGAGCGAGACCAGGAAGTGGCTCCCACTTCTGACGACCCCACCGCCGGTGATGCAGAAAAAAAGTTTGATAAAGTGAATGTCGATCTGCACTCCCTCACGTCTGCGTTCAAGTTCTCGAACTTCGACTTAATTGCAGTTGATGACGACTTGCTACAGGCATCCAAATTGCATCTTTTCTCGGCACTCGACGTGTTTGCATTCATTCCTACCACCAGTATTCCGTATGAATTTCTTACGGGTGAAGCCTTATACATCGTTCCCGAAAAAGACTCCTCAGAGAAGAACACTCTGAGTTTCCATGCGTTCATTGAAGCTTTACATCTCAGAAGAACTGCTGCGCTATGTAGGTTTGTGCGCAAGACCAACAAGGAAGTGGAAGTCGGTGCTGCATTTCCGGTCAAAATCAAGGGTCCTCTTGGTTACACTAATTGCTTTGTTTTCGTGAGATTACCATACAAGGAAGACGAAAAGATTGGCAGGTTTCCTTCACTCACCGCTTCAAATTTTGACGAAGATGGCTTGGCGGAGGATAGCGAAATCAAGAAAGCTGCTGCTGTCAGTCTGCTCATGGACGAATTCGTGAATGAAAAAACTTATGAGAGCGACGAGGATCCCAATGATGAGATCAATCACGACGCTTCGGCGATCGACCATTTCAAAATCACCATGAAATATAATGAAAACTCGAAATTGGCACTTCCTCAAAAACACACGAATAGCACTCCATTTCTTTGCTCGTCGCCGTCGGTCAACCGGTACCTGACATACATGCGAAAGATTCTTTTGAAATCTCTCACGGTAGATGATTGGATCGCTCACTTCGAAAACCCCGACTTCATAACCGATAACTTGCGAGACCTGGATCTGTTTACCAATTTCTTCAACTTATCCAATTGTTTGGCAATAAATTCCTCCACTGCAAAACCTGACTGGCTCCTTAAATTGAATCAGAAGGCACATAGTCAAAGCAAGCGGCTTGCTCAGGAGTTAGGATCGAGTTATGTGCGGAAAAGTGAAACAAAGAAGTCGAAACCAAATAAGAACTCGGCAAACTTCTATCAAAGAGGAAACTACGGTGCGGATGAAGGAAATTACGACGAGATTCCAGAATTTGATCTCTAAAGATACCTAAGGTCATTAATTGCCATCATTGGAGAAATACCTCCTTATTTACAATTTGAAAAGCTGGTTTCTGATGTCAAACTCGCGGTCTTTGGCTGTCCTGTTTCTAGTTTTCGAGGACCCCGTTCCGTCTTCTCCCAAGCTATTGACAATCCGGGTATGTACGCCTGAATCTTTCAATCTTGTAAGCTCACTTTCCAAGGCCAGTTTCACTTCTTCAGAAGTCGCTTCTTTAATTGCCGCGACGTCAAAGAGACCTTTGAACTTCCGCAGCTTTCCTTGTCTCCACATATTTGTCCAGTGCTCAGCCATTCCAATTTCATCATACGAACCATTTGCCGATATTTTGCCTTTTTTCTTGGCAATATTATAGAGGAGTTCCTGAACGTTGTTAGTTGGGTGACTCATGAACTCTGAGTACCCTTGGCCCTTGTTGTTCTGAAGATTAAGCACATAAAGCAAGTAGTCTGCCTGAATCACGGGATCAACGAACGAGGACTGGATGCAACCAACAAGAGATAACGCAAGCATAGTTTCAGAGTCTTTGACGGTGGGGAGGAATACTCCGGGTGTATCATAGACAAGTACGTCTGGATTTCTACTAAGGCGTATAATCTCGCTCGTGTTCCTGGTCACACCAGGTTGGCCACCCGTGCGGGCAACCTTCTTGTTTTTCTTGGAGCTGACCCCGTCCGGTAGCTGCGAAGTGTACCCAACGGACCGTAGCGTGTTGACCAAAGTCGATTTTCCCACGTTCGGCATTCCTATGATCATTGCACGAAGTCCCAACGGTGGAGGTGGTTTCATTTGGCCGTAAAATTGGCCAATCGCATCAAGAATAAGGCGAGCATCTTTATTGCTTCTGGTATCAACAAAAAGAAACTTTTCGTCCTGATGCCAATTCTTTAAGAGTGCAGGTTTCATGATCAGAAGATCTTTCTTACTATAGAGAATGATTTTCTGTTTGCGGGCAAGCACGCGGTCAAAGAGGACATTCGTGGTCGACAAAGGGGCACGCGAGTCCCGGACCTCAAGGATGAGATCCACCTGCGGTGCCAAATGCCCGAACTTCGTGAGTGCTTTTTGGTGATGGCCCTTGAAACTGGCAAGCGTAAGCCTATAGTCCGGGAACGAAGTTCGAGGTAGAAACGTCATGGAAGTGCTGGGTGATTTCTCGAACAAAGGTATGGTACAAAGGGATTCTTATTTCTAGAGAATTATTCCAGAAAAAGAAGGAGGAAGAAGGCAAGGCTGGTTGTCTTGAGTATTACAAGTGATGATGGTACATGCTGAACGTCAGGTGATGCGCGACCGGTGTCCCAAATTTGAGTTCGTCAGTTGTTTACTGTTGCATAAGTCATATGCACCGAAGTACCTTCATCCTCACATTTAGAAATGATGAGAAAAACTGATATCTGATTCAAGTCCGTTTCTTCATTTGCATTATCAATTTTCGATGTTTTTTCAACTTTTTTGTTGCACATCGAAAGTGAAATATTATAAGGGCGTCTTCATTGGCCACTGCTTCGCGGTCCAGTCCTCATCTCCGCGGGCCGAGGTTTTCAGAAGCGTGCGCCATGCATCACATTCCAAAAACGAAGCTTTAACCCCAAAAACTTCAAGACACACCTAATTCCCACTAAACATGCCTTTAATCACATTTACCGGATTACCCAGCAGCGGCAAAACACGCTGGGCCAAAAAGCTCGCAGAGCAGCTCGAGCAGAAGATCCAAATAGCACAGGAAACCAATGCTCCTGGCCATAACTATAAGATCATATACCATAACGATGAAACCCTCGGTATATCCCATCGTGCTTACGAGGAGTCAGCCACTGAGAAGCATGCGCGTGGTACGCAGTTGTCTGCCGTGAAGAGAGACCTATCCCGAACGGCTTTTGTGATTTTGGACTCGCTATCGTATATCAAAGGGTTCCGGTACCAGCTTTTCTGTGAAGCAAAGGGGGTGGTGACGCCGCATTGTGTTGTTCAGGTGATGAACCTGGTGGATAAATGCCTCGAGTGGAATGAAAGTCGTACTGATGACAATACTTGGCCAGTGGAAGTTATTCAGCAGCTTGCTATGCGGTACGAGGAGCCCAACGCAGACTCGCGTTGGGACTCGCCGCTTTTCACACTTGTGAGCGACTACGAGGGCGAGGCTCTTCCTATTGACCAAATCTGGGAGTCTCTTGTGTTGAAAAGGCCGCCTCCTCCAAACGCTGCCACGCTTGTGAAGCCTACGTCGGGCAACAACTATCTACAGGAGTTGGATAAACGGACTCTGGAGGTCATTGGCAAGATCGTACAACACCAGCAGTTGACATCTGCGGGAGGCCTGGTTGTCATCGACGCTACTAAGAACTTACACGTGGAAATCCCAGCCGATGCTGTTAGTATTGCACAGCTACAACGGATTCGCCGAACTTTCGTCAGCCTCAATAGGATGCGCAGTATTGATGTTGACAGAATCCTGAGCATGTTTGTGGATTACGTGAACAAGAGTTTGAACGAGTGATGATGCTTATAGAATTAATATAAATGACCGAAGGCTGGATATAAGAATTTATTGAGAAATATGCGTAAGTCATGTGCTTTGCAGGTCCGTGTATAAGGATTTGGCAAAAGCGATGAGAAGAGCCAATATGACCTTGTTGCAAATACTGTGCCACGTTTGACTTGATCAAAAGTCATGCTTATCCCAATATTTCATGGATCGTTTTTGCAAACAGTGAAAAAAAAGTGTCGCATGATTTATCAATCACCTCTTTCTCTCGTTCTTCCATTTAAAAACAACGTTTCCATCATCGTCAACAAGCTTCTTCTTGCTACCGTTCTTCATCAACTCACGAGATAACTCCAACTTTTGCTCGACCTCTCTTAACTCTTTCTCTCTAGTCATTCTCTCCTTCAACAACTTGAAACGTCTCAATTTCTCCTTCTCCAACTCTGCACGTTCCTCTGCATCCAAGTCTTGCCTAAGAACCTTTTCATTTGTCTCAAGCTGGCTCACCTTCAATCTATTCTCTCTCCTTTCTAGCAAAGACTCGTCGGTGTTGAAGAATTTGGCGGCGTCAAACGAATCTTGGTCTCTGTCAGAGTCTACAAAAACAACATGCTTTCCCTGAGCTTGAAAGTCCAAGGACTTCCGAAGTCTATCGGCCTTTTGCGACTCATTAAGTCTCATAGTACGAACATAATTCACATCCTGAGACTTCAAAAGCTTCATTTGCCCCGTGGAAAGGTTTTCATTGCCACGGTCGCGTACAAGAATACCCTGGTCATCCGTACGCTTTTTCGTCATGGCATGGTAATATTCATCGGGATTGTATTGTGCTGCCTTTTGTTTCAAGATCTTCAACGCCGCCTGCTTCTTGTGATGGTCATTTGCTCTGAGCTTATAGTCCTTCTTTTTTTCTAGGAGTCCAAACCTGGCTCTATCCGAGGTTTGAGAACGCTCCTTGTGTTGCTTCTTTTGCACATTATGTACCAATTTTGCCATTTTGTAATATGAAGTTTGCCTTTGTTTGTTTTCTTGTATTTAACTCGAGTCTGTTCTCTAATGTAGCGTAGAAAAATGTGCCTCCCAATGCTCATCGAAGTAGTGCATATCTTACTCCCGCACTAAAGAGTGTAACTTACAACGTTGGCAGCCATGGGCGCGTCCCCTGGTTGATGCCTAAATTTGAATCAAAGGAGGGCAAATCGGCCAGGTTTTATAGTTTTCATGCTGTTTCAGAATTACTACACATTTGCATCTGAAACATACACAAATGCAAGCGTACCCCGCTTTTATTACCTAAATGGGTCACTTGCAGCAGCCCCGTTTTGTGTACTTTACTATAAATTTCTCGTCCTCCCCTCTTTTTTTTTTCTTTTTTTTTTTTGCGGCCAGCCTTTGCCTTTCGCGGGACCCGGGCTCTGTCAATTATGCAAGTATTCAGGCTGCTCGCTCACTGCATCAGTTACGCATCGAACGAGCCGTTTTCATATTTCCCCTTATAAATCATTGAAGCAGAAGATCCAAATCACCATGATTCGGCTACTTCGTATAAAGCAATTTGCGAAGGCTATTGAAGCTCCATATTGGCCGACCACTTCCGCCTGTGTTATTCAGAGTAGACTCGTTGGGTCTTCAGTATCCAGTGCGTCCATTCCAACCCCAGTCAATACGTCAGATGCCACAATATCTGCCGATTCTGGAGAACAAGTGAATGGTACAGAAGTTTCTCAGGTTTCCGGTGACTCGGAGAATGTCGCAACAGAAGATGATATCACGGTGCCCTGGTATTTGAGAGACGACATCAAGTCTTCCTTGATAGAAGAGAAAGAAGTCAAGCTACCCGAAATCCCACCTTATGCACCTGAACATGTACTGGAATTTCTTAATCTTTTGGCAACTGACTACGGAATGGAAGACTTGCTTCTTTTTGACATGACTACGCTAGACGAGTCTCATGAATACAAATCAAATAATCAGAACGTTGACTTCATCATTATCTCCACAGGTAAATCGGAAAGACATATTCTTAAGGCCTCTACTGAGTTCCGTACTCACATCAAACACAAATACAACGTTTTGCCTTCGACTGAAGGAATAGTGTCGACTGCTAAAACTCCTGCTATGCGTCGGAAGCTCATTCGTAGGGCCAGAAAGGGGCCTTCTTCTACTGATAACGAATACGGCAGAGCCGCCAATAGTTGGGTATTGTTCCATCACGAGAATGTTGATGTACATATTATGACTTCAGAGAGGAGACAAGAGTTGAGTTTGGAGTCTCTATGGTGCCGCCCAGAAGATGCGCATCTATATGAACAAAAGCCAATGGCTCCGGTTGACTCTGACCATATTTTCTCGGGATTCAGAAGCTTTCATACCATGACCAGCCGCAGGAACTACTCGTCGCTTGAACGTTCGAAGAGCCACTTGGAAACATTGCTCTCTCAACCAACTGATGTGCCTAAGGCTGTTCTTAGTAATCTTAAGACAGAGTTTGATGCCGAGTTTTCGGGCAAGTCGCTTGAAGATTTCGGTGTGAAGTATACCTTCTACAAAGCTTTGCATCTACTTGACCCAGATTTCGTAACATTTGATGAGGTGGAATGTGCGCTCTTGGAGAAATATACATCCTCATATGCAGCTGGTGGGGATTTGACTGCGGAGAAAATCGACGATGTCACGGAGTACGCGAAACTTCTTCTCGACTCTACTACTGTACTGACGCGTAGTATGGAATCTGCTGATACTGCTTTGGATAAATTGTCTCGGTTCATTTCAGTTTTGTATAAATTTTCTCCCGAGAAGTTTTCCATGTCGCAAAATCCCGATTTTATACCTTTACTATGGAGAATCACCTTCTGGGAAAAGGATGCTCCAGTGACCCCCAGAGATGTTGATCAGTTCATCGAAACAGGGGAAACCACTGTGAAATTTAATAATGGTGAACCACGTATAACCCTCGCATCAAACAACGCAAGAGACGTTCTCACCTTAATCAATTACAATAACAAGGATGTGGATACTGGAAGCGTTTTGACTCCAGCTTTCAAGGAGCTCGTTCTATATACGTACGGCAATGCAGGGAAATGGGTAGAATTCTGGCAAGAATGGAACCACATGTTTTTTCCTCACGCTCCCCTGCCGCAAGTTGCGTTGGAACAATGGGTGCGTCTTGTGACTTTCCTACTGTTAATTTCAGACCAGACGCAAAGCCTTTATTTCCTTGACTATTACTGGAAGAACGGCTCTTCTGTTAGTGGTACATTTATGCAATGTTTTGAAGCCAATGGCAAAAAGTTCAATTCTGAGTATGATAAGAATGCTTTCATTAAAGCTATGGGGATATTGATTGACTCCTTGGATCCAAAAAAGGATGTCTTTATCGATATTAGAACGCAGCTTGCACACTTGTAATTAGCAGACGGATCACAAAAGCGAGATTATAGAGTGATGAATTTGATGCCGAATCGGGCTCACGATGTCACAATTTTTGCTAGCTTTAAGGTCATTGGAGTAAATAGAATCAAAAGGATGATTTCTTCGATGTCAATGCCCAAACTCATTCCAAGCAGACAGTTGTGGGTGATTTTTCAATATCTATAATGCTAATATTAAGTAACTGTCACCAGAACTATGCTAAAACTAAAGAACGGGCCTGGCAATCATTCAAAAATGAATAAGTTGGTTTCCGACCTTCTATATTATTTCTTTAATACACTTTTTTGCCTTCTTTGATCATGCGCCACCATTTGTATCTATCGCCACTGGTAGAGCGCAAAATATGTCGCACCCGTGCCTCCCCTTAATGCAAGCCAGCAAGCGACGTATGTCGCGGACCCAACCTACCCCGGAATTCACAAGGTACGCGTCGCGTGAACCAACTAGTCATCGCCAGACAGGTCAGCATCGTTTCACCTTGAAACACCCAACTAAATCAGCAAAACGCTCCCCAATAATGTCTGAAATTCTTCAATATAAACTCAGAATAAAAGAATGGGAACGAAGCTTTGCCGCTAAACACGGAAAGGTGCCATCGAAGGCCGATGTGAAGGCCGATGTGAAAATATGGCAGGCGTATAAGGCATACAATGACATGAAGAAAAAGTCGGATAAGGCAGCAAAACAGTCGGGAGAAACAACAACCAAAAGGGACGTTTCAAGGAGTCTACTGTCAAAAACATCAACAGAAGATGACCGCAAATCCACACGTAACATATCTTGTGGACAAGCAGCGGTGAACTCCGTTGATGTGCCGCTTACGGACGACGAGGATATCGAGCCAGTTGTCCCCGTGCAAAATGCCGAATTGGGGCCTACGCCTCAAGCGAACGGCAAAGTGCTCTCGATATTTGACTTGATTCTTAGTCCACCAGAGTCCTCACCCATCAAGCAAAACCTCAAGGCTTCTACCCAGCTCTTAGCGCCAGCGATGATGGCGTCTACAAGTCCTTTCAAGACACCCACCAAGTCAGTGAAAAGGATAAATTTTGGCGATTTGACACCGTCGCGGGGCCCCAGCATAGCAGAAAAGTTGCGCTTGGCATCTTCTCCACAAATAAACGCAGAGACGCCGACATCTATTGCAAAACATGATGTCGTCGAGACTCCCCGGTACCTTGGAAAAGTCAACAGCAAATTTTCCTTTAGTGAACATGATTCGCCACTGCGCGTTTCTCCCAACAAACAGCAACTATTTCAAACACCCGTTAAGCCGGCTTCGGCAGAAAACTTCCAGGTTTCGCCATCGCCATTGAAATCGCAGAGATTTCTTCTGAAGAAGCTTTCGGATATCTTTGCAGAACACCAGAACTTGGTCATGGACGAGGAATTCGAGGCGCAAAAGAGAGAGTTTGAGCAAGAGTTCGTCGACAACGACGAGGCCCTCGAGCAAACCACGCCCAGTGAAGAAAGTCTACGTGATATGCGTAAACGGAAAAAGGCCACCACGCAAAAGCGTACAACCAGAAGATGGAAGATCAAGCCAAGAACTGACGGCGACCAGGGCGAATCTTTCGAGGGGAAGAACGTCCACGAGGAAATCGAGAAAATCGAAACGAGAGACCGGCTGCATTTGGTCGAGTATATTGAAGGCCAGGGGCCTGCCGAGGAGCTCTCTGATGATGAGGATGAAGAGATTGCTCCCCGCAAGGTTCCTGCTAGCACAAAGATTAACCCTGTGAGCAACAACTATCAACGGTTGAAGATCAACGATCCACGTGCAAAGAAATTCAAACAGCGTATGAGAAGGCGGTAAAAGCTTTCCATAGTGCATTGGAAGGTCATTTAAGAGAAAAGAAAAAAGAAAAAAAAAAGAAACAAAGCAAAAGAAGAAAATGTAGTATCACGAATACATGGCAGCAACGAGCTCAGCATTGTCGACCTTATTCTGTTGAACTCGTTCACGAGAAAGGAGTGTCACAGTAGAATTAGGTTCTTCAAAAGTTTGCAGTGGGATGTAAACTGGCCTTTCCCATTTATCTTGGTCCTTCTTGAAGTCCCAAGTATTCTTTGCAAGTGACGCTTCGTGGTTGAGCTTTTCCAGAAGTAGAGATTGTTCTAAATCCTCCATCTCATCTTCCTCTGCAACATGAGCGCTGTCGTCAATGACTTGCTTCTCGACCATCTTGACCTTTCCGTCTCGAATCACCATTTCCACGACTTTCTTGGTGCGGCCTGACCTGGCCTTTTCGCTGGACTGGATTTTGCGGAGTTGTTTTTGCTGCTTCTTCAATTGCAATGCCCTCTCCACTGGCGACAACCACATGCTTCCGCTAGATACCCCTGGCATCTCGAAATCAGAAGCATTATCGATGATCTTGGATCTTTCAGCGCCGGTTTCCTGAAAGTGCAACAACGTCTCTAACCGCTCCTGTGCCTTCAAGAGATCAGGGTTGATGTCTTTGGACTGGCGGTAGTGCTCGAGCTCTTTTTCTTGCTCTTCACGCTCCTTGATTTTCTTTTCCTCTTCAGCTGCCAACTCACGTTGTCGTTTTGCATTCTCCTCAAGTTGCTTCAACGCTTCATCCTGAGCTTTCCACAAATTTCCACCAGGGGTAGTGCCGTATTTGATTTTCTTGGTGGATAATTTCGATGGCTGGCTTTGTACACTCTTATTGGAAGGATTTGCACTCTTTGACTCCATTAGCTCCCTTTCAGATTGGAGAATCCTGATAATGTCCCGTTTTTCCGTCTCGGAGAGAAGCTCGTTCCCACATGAAGAACATGGTTGTAAGCCTTCCTTAGAACAAATGATCTTGCCGCAGTTGAGGCAGTTAGGAGCAACCTCAAAAAGCGGATGTCTTGTCGCCATACAATTGCACACTCGTCTCACGGTGGAACTGCTCTCGAGATTGGCGGAATTTCTTGCGTTTTCCACCTCCAAGTCATTGATGGCGGCCTCGATATCTGCCAAACTATCAAGGTTCTTTTTCTTGTTCTTTTTTGCTTGGTTGCTCGAAAGTTTATTGGAAGGCTTAGTATCGGCCAATTGCGACGTGGTGATTGACCCTTTGTTGCCCAGAAGTCTGGTTTTTGGGGCCTTTGCCACGGGCTTTTCAGCTTGGCCCCAAGCAGGAACATTACCGGTCTTAGGAGGAACATTACCGGTGTTAGGAATGGGGTCAGGTGAAGATTGCACGGTATTTTTACTCTTGTGTTTTTCTTGCTGGAATTTCTTGAGGTCATCCTCGGTTCGTTTGAGGTCCATGAATTTGGAAATCAACACAAAGCTATCATCACTTGGGCCGAGAAGATCAAGGAGGTGGCTCTCGATTTCGTGTTCGGGAAGAGTTAGGGTATAATTGACCAACTCTTCACATGTTTCCTTATCAAGAGGAATGATTTGGCCCACATGGCTGATTGCGTATGCTCTTGCTTTTTCGTATACCATGATTGGTTTAGAATGCTTGGATAAATAGTTGCACCTGTATGTTCGAAATGAATCAGGTGGCAAATTAGACAAAATAGCTTTTTGAAAGAACAAAAAAAAAAGAAAATAACAGAAAATTGTGCTGAATTAAGCGTTTCTCCACAAGACACGGAAATTTCAACGGCGAAATTCTGTACATGCTATAGCGATGCGGTATGCGGTATGCAGGATCACCAAAGTTAGATCTTATGGTTCACGATGACGAAGATAAACATGCCAGAAGACATTCCAGAAGACATTCCAGAAAATATCCAGGAATATACCAGCAGTGAAAAAATCGAGAATCTCCACATGGCTGAAATAGAATCGGAGGATGCTAGGCTCAGGGGTGTGTATGCGGAAATAGCTCGTCTCAAGCGGGAAATCGATATCAAACAAGGAAATTTGAGAAGAAATACTAGTCATTTTTCCCGATCGACCACATTTAACGCCAAAAGCGAAAGATCAATATCTGCACCAGAACAGCTGATAAAAGTTTCACCGGAGTCGATTTCTGGCGGCTTAAGACATCCCCAGACGACGCAACATGGGTACATTATTGACCACCAACGACGTACACTTATGACGCCGCGGGCAATGAAACGGTTACAGAATCAGCTTAAGCGCCGTCGTGAGGAACACGCGCTGAGAACAGCACACATACGCGCCCAATGGGAGCAAGAGGCGTGGGACGAGTTCCAAAGAAGAAACGACTTGGACACCGATGCGTGTGATCGCATCATGATTGGAACCGATGTCTTTGGAGTGAAAGTTGACGGAAGCAAACTTCTTCCGATCCGTGGCCAAAAACGTAAAGAAGGTGAAATCGTAGTATGGAACGGGTGGAACTTCTTGGTGTGTAAGAGCGGGCTCTTGAAGCGGACCTTTGGCGATCAACCAAGAGACTACTGTAGGTATTTCACTCGCAGCGGTATGTGTGATCGAGGTACTGGGTGCTTGTTCATTCATGATATGTCTCATATGGCCTTGTGCCGCCAGTATTTGGGCGGTAGATGTTTGGGTGACAACTGCGTGCTTTCACACGAGGCAACAGAGTTCAACACGCCCATTTGTCGGTACCATTTCCAGGATCGATGTGTGAATACCAACTGTAGGTATTCGCATAAACTCCCGCCAATGGCTCGCGATAAGAACGTTAGCATATGGACGTGCAGGGCATTTGCTGTTGGAGGATGGTGCGAGCGAGGATCACTCTGTCCATTTTCCCACTTGTATAACTGTCCTGATTACGAGGAAAACGGACAGTGTCCTCGTGGAAGTTCGTGTTCTCTAACACATAGTATGAGCCGACGTGTCCAACGAATGATTGCCGAGCCGACGGAAGTGGACAACGTCTTTATCCCGTCTGATGTCCCCGACGAAGAAGAGAAAACCATCATTAGTAGCTACACTGTTGACCCCCAACTCTTGTTCGTTTGCCTGGGGCAAGTGAAATTCTCCATAGACCGACCTGATGATGATTTGATCATCGACCTCAATCTGTCTGAAGAGGAGGACGGGGACTCCACGTTTCTCGATGGTATTTCTATGGACTAAGGCCACCCATGTGATACATTCTGAAGTAAACATTTAAAGGCCCAGAGGTCACCAAGATCGAGTGAACAGTGGAATCCTATCCAGTGGTAAAATCCACGAAACAAACGCTAAACGAAAATGACAAAACGAAAATGACAAAACGAAAATGACAAAACGAAAATGACAAAATGAAAACGCTAAATGAAATGACAAAACGAAAATGACTAAATGACCAACCTAGTGTGGGCTCTTGTGGTTGCAGGTCAAGTGCCCCTACTAATTAACCCCATCACTTTGATGTGATCGAGGTTAACCTATCATTCTACAGATACAACACCGAGACCAACAAAGGACACTAGCTTTGGCCGGCGGGTATCCAGGGATCCAGATGACGAGAAAGCCATGGAAATCCCCGCATTTGTATTTACGGCCTTCTTATACACCCAAGGCGTATAAAGGGACCCACTTTGCCACATGACATGGTCATGTTTCAGGGTTTCCGGTGGCTGTAAAACGCCACTTTTTCAGTGCGTAAACCACTACGATTTTTTGCCCGTGTATTACGACATTCAAAAGCAAAAAAAAAAAGTTTAAAAAAAAGAAGTGAAAAAAAAGTGAAAAAAATCACAGTGTGCGAAGAGTGATCTCCACTTGACGTATATGTTTTTTCTCCGTGTCCTGTTTTTTATCCATTTTTGTGTTTGCAAATTGGCTGCAAATAATCGCGCTCGCGCCACCCAAATTGCGCCCGTTTCACTTTGTGTTTTCGCATCTCTCCACGGTTTTGTGGGGTGTGCGTGCGTGTGTGTGTTTGTCTTTCAAAGCGCATGTTTATTTAAACCGGACAAAGCGAAGAAATTAGTCTCTTTTCCTCTTCATTTCATTTCCATCATTGCCAATTCACTAACGGGCTTTGTTGAATACTCTCGGTTATTATACCCCTTGTCTCTGTTTAATTGTCTCGCATTCGATACCCAAAACTCAAGCTTTACTTGTTGTCCATCACAAGCTCACAAAACAAAGAAAGAAAGAAAGAAAGAAAGCCATGACTGCACTGGATATCCTGCCCCTCGAGTATGAGTCTTTTCTGAAGAGCTATTACATGATATCCCGGCTAGGATTCGGAAGCTTTGGCTGTGCCATTTTGGCAAAGTACAGAAAGAGCATCACTGATCTATTAGCTCCTCAACCACATAAGTTTGGAACACTTTTGGAGCCATTGGAGTATTTGGCCGAAACCAAGCCTCATGCCGATGGACTTGTGGCCATTAAAGTGATGAAGACGCAATTGCGCAAGCCAAGTGACTACTTGAATGTCAACGAGATTAAGTTCATCCTCTCGGTGCCCTCTCATCCAAACTTACTACAAATATTCGACCTCTTTATCGACTCCACTAGTGGCAAGCTCAATATTGTCATGGAGCCCATGGATCAAAATTTGTACCAATTCATCCAAAAGCACGAGGGTCGCCCCATCGCTTCTGTGGTGATCAAGAGTATGCTAGCCCAACTTTTGGGTGCAATTCGCCACATCCACTCGCATGGATTTTTCCATAGAGACGTCAAGCCTGAAAATATATTGGTGTCTTCGGCAAAGCATTACTACTACAAGAACATCCCGCCAGGAAAAGAGAGTGATTTGTATGTCTTAAAGCTCTGTGACTATGGTCTTTCCAGACATATCACAAACACAAAGGATCTCACTCAATACGTTTCAACCAGGTGGTATCGTGCTCCAGAAATTCTTTTGCGTCGACGGAGTTATTCCCGTCCCATCGACATCTGGGCATTTGGTTCTGTTGCGGTGGAATTGGTCAATTGTCGGCCGCTTTTTGCTGGTCTTAACGAAACAGATCAAATCTGGCAAATCTTGACTAAATTGGGTCATCCATTGTTTCAAGGTCGGTCTGAAAATGATTTGGGTGGGATATGGCCGGAAGCTGTGCAATTGGCAGATAAATTGGGATTTATAATTCCATATATTGCTGGCCAGACAATCCAAAGCATAATGAAAGCGGATTTCGAGGATTTGGGAGCAGCAATTCAATCTTGTTTCCTGTGGAATCCTGAAGAAAGGCCCACAGCCGATGTTTTAAGCCGACATGCCTATTTTAGAGGCACCCTGTTGAATGAAGAAGCCCTTGACTTGTGTTCTGAACCCTCTTCGCCTTTGAAGGTGCCCGGATATGAAAAGGAAGAAAACTATGTTCATGGAGGAATTTCGCGTTCGAAGGGTAAAGGCTCCAGTCTTATGATCTCGCTCCTGCAATCGGACAGGAACTCGAAGCCCCGAAAAGCAGAGCTTTATAGCGATCCTCTCTATTTCTTCAAAACGTCCAGTGAGTCCTCGGATGAACTCAACGCAAATCTTAATTTGAAGAATTCCTTCTCGGGTCTTCATGCGACGGATGCAAATTATGAAGAACTCGATCCTTTTGACCCGGGGCATATTAAGCGATCCACCTCGCGGTTTGATGACGCAGCTTTGCAAGCAGACGCATCCTTTGAGAGTCATGAGATTCTGTGCTAGATTGAGGTGGTTTTATATTCCCAAATACAACATAGCTTTTGAATTTTTTTCGATTCCATGGATGAACTGCTCGCTTGGGTCTCTCGTTGGACGAATGTGATGGATTATTTTTTGGCCTGGTAGACTTTGGTGGGATTTTTTTTCTACCCCGCATGTTCTGCTATAGATGATCTGCAGAGAAGCAGTGTGCACAACATGAAACTCTCGGGCCTCACTCAATATTTCAAGAACCAACCACTATGTGTATCGTGATTTCCACCACAAATCATCCAGACTACCCTCTCATTGTCTTGTCAAACCGAGATGAATACTTTTCAAGGCCGACCCAACTTGCCACTGTGAGGGAGTTGAAAAATGGGGCTCAGATTCTTTCGCCAATTGACCTCGGCAGACAGGAACAAGGCACTTGGATAGGAATTACTTCTGAAGGAAAAATAGCTATGTTGGTGAATTACAGGGAGAAGAATAGTACGGTCAGCAAGGTTTCCAGAGGCATACTTCCGGTGGAGTATTTGTCGTCGACCCTTGATGATGATCAATGGTATGATAGCCTCCACGATAACTCGACGGCGAGTTTAAGCACGGGAAACCCGGTGAATCTAGGTGAGATCGGAGGCTTCACGCTTATCTACGGAAAGCTCCAAATTGATCCGGACCTGGGAGCGTTGGTGCCATTGACCATTATGAGCAATCGTGGTGAACGTGGAAAGATACATGTGTCTGGAGACGCAGAGGGAATTCCACATGCGGAAGTGGCACGCCAGAAATACTTCTCTGTATCAAACTCGCTCTACTATGAACCGTGGCCTAAGATACAACTCGGGGTGCTGAAACTCGCCGAGTTGGTGGCGGAGTCCGTGTCAAAGTCTTATAACCAGGAACAGTTGGCTGACTCTTGTTTCGATATCTTATCCACCGACACCTACGATCCTATCGTGAGAGAACAGAAAGGCCAATTTGCCGACCAGAAGCTTGCCGAGCTCCGCAACTCCATCTACATTCCTCCGTTGGATAACGCATGTATTGCGGACTCTTCCGTGGCCACTGCTCCCGAAAGTAAATATTACGGCACAAGAACCCAAACGGTGATCATGTTCCATAAGTCCGGGCATCTTCACTACTACGAGAGAGACTTGTATGATGGGAACACCAATGTCCAACACGTGACCAAGCAGCACTTTATGTTTGACTTAAATAGCTGTTAAGCCGAGGTGCGCGTGTGAGAGCCGTGCTTACACCCGTACACCACGGGTAGATCTGCAGTTGTTGGCTGATTTGCTGTGCACCTGGCCTATTCGTATGACTAGACTCCAGGCAAGAATCGGAAAAATGACATTCAGAACAAATATTGAGCATCCATTAACCTCAGAATATCACGTGCCATGCAAATCTAAGGACAATTGTCTCTTAGTGTTCATCCCAGGGAACCCCGGGCTCATTGACTACTATACTACGTATTTGGACTTGATCCAGCAGGAGTTTCCAAATGTGGGGATCTTGGCACTCAGCCATGCGGGATTCCAGACCTCTGGTGACTACGTTAATGACGGCTTGGCGCAAGACTTTGAATTTTACAACTTGGAGTACCAAGTGAATCACAAGTGCCGCATCATCAAGGAGCATATCTTGGCGGGGAACCCCAAACTCATGTTTCTCTGTCATTCTGTGGGAGGATATATTACCCAGCGGGTAATTTCAAGGCTTCTTGCGGATGAAGACGTCAAAGATATCATTGAGATCGAATTTGTGGGGTTGGTATGTCCGACAATTGTTGATATAGCCAAGTCGGATTCGGGGGTTCTTTTTACAAAGCTTTTCACATACTTGCCCATCATCCAAATGGCAGTTTGTTTCTTAACCATGCTCCAGTGGATCTTACCAGACTCGTTGGCACGATCAATTATCTCGAAATTCATCATTGCCCGTCCAGTCACCAGCGATGAAAAGCTGATGGAATCGTGGGAAAACGCAATTGATGCCACATTCAAGATCTATAAATCGAAACGAATTGCACGTCAGGCACTCACGTTGGCTCGTGAAGAGCTTCAAGTAATCCACCGTGACGATGTGATGAACGACTGGTTCTTTGAAGAAATCCCAAAAACCCACAATATTCAAATATGGTGTTTCTTTGCCGAGAGCGATTATTGGGTTCACGATAACACGAGGGATTACATATTAAGCAGGTACCATGATCAAGAAAACAAGCTTGTGCTGTTCGAAATCGGCGAATCCAGTACCGAGCACACCAGGGCCATAACCCACTCTTTCTGCATAGACCAGAGTGTTGAATTCGCCAAGATTACGTGTCTGGCACTCAGGTGAGTGGAAAGGAAAGTACCCAAAAAAATCCCTCACCTGTATATCCCAAATGCATGATGTGATGCCATGGGCAGCAACTCTGGGTATGGTTTGTCCTGCACGAAGTACCCTGGGGTCGACTTGATTGGACAAGAATTGACGGTTACAGCTTAAGGTCCCAGCCGTACGGTGTAGAGTCATCGGACTCCACCGAAAGGTTACATGGTCGTGTACGCCGGAAACAAAAGTCCGACTACGACCCAGGCACGGCTATTCCGGTTTTTTCGTGCGATGATGCATGAAGCAAAAGTCGATGGCATTGAAAATACGTCTTGAAAGTATTCGAAAGGAAAGCACCGTTTTGTCAAAGTTGATGAATTTTTTCTTCTTTCAAACGTTTTTTTTTTTACTTCCCTGCCACTGGGCGCAAAATATAAAGGCTCTTTACCCTTTGCATCCAAAGCAAATTGAGTCAAAAAAAAAAAAAGCCCCCAAAAAAATTGTTGAAAACCACCGCTTCTGCACAACAGAGGACGTTTACGGTAATTGATGTGCGATTTTGACTGTGAGTCTTCGTTGTGTGCAGTATCCATGGGTGACTCGCTTGACTCAAGTGCGCGAATCACAATGACTAGGCAAGAAAAAAAAAATTGGGTTCTTTTCTTTCAACTTGTTGGTTCCACTGAAGAATATAAAAGAGGGTATTTCCCGTTGTTGTTTTCTTAAATTTTTTTTCTTCACTCAATAATTTCCAACCTTTTCTGAAGATGAGCAACGAAGTCAAAGAAGCCAAAGAAGCCCAAGAAGTCGGTGAGAAACTTCACGACGATGGCTTCTCCTCGAACGAAGAGTCTGTCGGTAGCGAGCAAGATATCGCTCACAAGAAGGAACTTGACAGAATCTACCGTAAGTTGGACTACCGTATCATTCCTGCGCTTTGGTGTCTTTACTGTCTTACGTCTTTTGGATCCAGTTTCTACGGTCTTACTTTGACCATGAACAAGAAGCAACACCATTCCTTGGGTCAAAAGCTTAAGTTGACCACCCACGACACTTCGACTGCCTCGGCATTGTACTACGTGGGTTACATTATTTTCGATGTGCCAATGAACTTGATCATGACGAAAGTGAGTCCTCAATCTTGGTTGGCTCGTATTGTCATCAGTGTTGGTTTGGTGTACTCTTGTTACATTGCTCTTGAGTCTGCAGGCGCTTTGATTGCTGTGCGTTTTATTTCTGGTGTTGTCGGTGCAGGTACATGGCCCGGTATGTCTTACTACGTCTCGTTGTGGTACCCTAACGATAGACTGACGCGTAGAATTGGATACTATTTCACTGCTGCTCAAATCTCTGCTGCTGCTGCTGGTTTGCTTAGTGCCGCCTTCCAAAAGATGGACGGTTTGCGTGGATACACCGGATGGCAATGGATGTACTTGGTTTACGGATGTGTTACCATGTCTGTTGGTATCTCCCTTCTCTGGTGGCTCCCAGACCGTCCATTCAAGACCACCGATGAAAACCCAGGAAAGATCATGACTTTCTACAACAAGTACTTCACGCCACCACACCCCCTTACCCCCGAGGAAAGAGTGCTTCACAGAAAGGACATTGAGAGCAGATATGTTCTCCTCAAATGGACTTGGAAAGATGTTTCTGCCATTTTCCTTGACTTGAGATTGTATCCGCTCGTTTTGATGTACTTTGGAGTTGTTGGTACTGGATTTGGTTTGGCTGTGTTTGGTTCCACCATCATTCTGGCCAACAACCCTCATCTTTCGTCGATCAACGTTTCGCTCTTGTACGCACCTATCTGGCTTTTTGACTTGTCTGCTATTTTGCTCATCACTCCTTTCGCTGATCGTTTCAAGAAGCACAGAGCATTTTTCTTCACCGGTGCGTGTCTCATCATCATTACCGGTATGCTTGTTACCACATTTGCCAAGGGTTCTTGGAACAGATATGGTGGTCTTTTGATTGCAGGATTTGGATTGGGACCAACCGTTCCTATTTGTATGTCGTGGTCTGCTGAGATCTTTGGCCCAGCCTACGGAGACAGTGGAATTGCCGTGAGTGCAGCATTGGTTTCCGGTTTGGGTAACTTGGGCTCGGTCACCTCCACCTATGCTCTTTACCGTGGATGGCCTTCGGATGCAAAGAGATTGTACCGTAACTCCAACTTGGTTTTGGTTGGTATGTTGGGTATCAGTATCATTTCCTCGTTCGTTTGTCACTTTATTAAGGACAGGGTTAGAAGAGTTCTCTAAATGGATGATGGTGAGATTACAAATTAATGAGTGAAGTGGTTAGTATTTGGATACCTAGCGTTTGATTTGAAGCCCAGTTGAGGACTGGGGGTGATGGGAGATGTGGATGTCAAGTCACCCTGTGAGTTGCCCAACTGTTAATAGAATATACCTGCAAGTGGCAGAAACAAGATTTAATGAATACCTCAAACGTTATTATGGCCTGTAGATGATGGGGTGGCGCAGTGTGTAGAGTATCGGCTGGGTATGCCTTTTTATAGTAGCTCACTGTTTTCTTAATGTTGATAGCCCTCTATCGAAGTCCACTGGCTTCAATGTAAATAGTGAATTCGATTGAAGAAGCTTTTCTTATCATAATGTGAATGCTGGATCTGAGTATGTAATGATTAGTCAAATAGAGTTTTCTGGATGATCTATATTGTATCTATAATCACTAAGAGAAAGCCACGTCTTTGGAAAGAATAGGGTTCTATTTTGAATGAGGAATATCACTGGGAATCCTCTGAGTCATAAGGGATAATGATCTTGTATTGGTACTCATAAGGGTGATATCCCAAAGCCAATCCTTTCTTGAGCAATATCAATTATTATGTGATGCACCCTAGTCAGTACGTGGCAGATTGCCGTACTTAGACGTACGCCTTGAAACTTCCCATCATCCCATTGTGTGCTACTCTATTATACATTAGGATTAGCACATCTCTTTTCGGACATGGCTCACCTACTTCAGGACCTAGCTCCTCGACTTCAACACCTTGCGCCTCGTTTCAGGTCCGTACCACACTCAATCCTCCGATTAGTAATACTCTCGTCCACTTCAGGACCTTGATTGTCTACTTCAGGAAAGTATCACATCGGAGCTTTCCGATGGTATGATACTCTGACCTACTTCAGGACTCCACTGGTCCAATTTAGGTAATCACTTGACTCCTTCCGCTCTAGGAAATATGCCCCAATCGTCAACATCTCAGGCTCGTCTACTATCTAGTCTCTTACAGAAGTCCCAGTCGCCTTCTTCGAAGGCTCATTCCGGGAAAATATAAATAGGCGCTCTTTCCACTAGGGGAAGAGCTTTTAATAGATCATCATTGAATATATTGAATATGCAATTGGAATCTAATATATTATGTAGGAATACTCCTTTGCAGAAGGTTAAAATCGGTGGAATTTCACTAGGTGAAATCACTAGAAGTTATGTCTTTGAGCAAACCCATCAAATGACTCGAAGTCATATTTAAACACGTAACATATCCATGGGACTGTAGCAAAGTTTGTCACCTTAAAAGTTAGAAAGAAAACAATGAAATTATGCTCATGGTTTCCGGGCCCACAAGAATCTGCTAGACATGAAAGAACGTGAGTGAAGTTTTGAGTGGAAATAAGATTACAAATGTGACGGAAACTGATAATTGGACGCGTACAAGAGCTGTTTATATCATATCATTTCATCTAAACCAACACTACCAGCGTTATCCGTTCATAAAAGAGGTAAGGGGTATAGTACTGCGAAATCTTTTTGAATTTGAAAGAAGAAAAAGTGACATATGCTAAGACAGGCGGCCGTATAAGTCTGTGGTATCGATAAGATGTCACCACATCCCACAGTAACTTTCTTTTCAAGGTTTTAGTATAGCTACTTAGCTTATTATATTCCGGATTCAGACAAAAGATCTTTAACAGTGACTCTTTGGGAAGAAGTCCAATTGCCCCAAACTACCAGTTCGCAAGAGCTGAAGGGTTGGAAGAGACTTCAAAAACTTTGTCTTTTCAAGAACTTGAACATAAGAATAGTTTTCCAGTGGAATGGGACTCGTCAAAGGATCAGCCCAAACGTGGATGCCGTAAGTTTTTACAATGAAGAAAAGGGGTACTTTGTCGGACGTACGTTTGCGAGAAGTTTCAGCAACACTTCGTGATAGTTTTCTCGTCTCTGTATCTTGATAGGTGATACGGTTTGAAACAGATATATATATATATATATATATATATATATTGCTTTGTCGATATCAAAGCCAACGACACTTCTTGCTTTGCTAAAAACAAAACAGAACTGATCCCGACTTCGTGAAGAGTACTTCATTCAGAATCCTGGTGAACTTATATGATAAAACCTTTGGTGACTCTTAAGTCAATGACTTCTCTTTTAAAAGTATTGTGAAGGACATTTGGTGGTAGGATCTTTAAAACCAGCTGGCTAATCCATTGAGTTTTTCAGTGATGATGGGTGAAGATGGCTATATCACCTAGCATATTGCTACATAGCATTTCCTAGGTAAGTCTAGAAGAGTACATGACTAATCAGGAGTTCCGCAGGCATCCAGGATGGCAGGAATGGCAGGAATGTCAGGTGAACTAAGGGGTGCTACCCCTTGCAAGAATTTCCAAGAAGCTGTAGGACCCGAAACCATTATTGGACAGAGACCGATATGGGTTCCCCTAAACTTGAGGACACCGATCTACATCGAGATCGGTACCGCTGAAAGAGTAGGCAGCGATGAAACCGAGACGATTATTTGAAAAGAACAAAAGTTATTTTGATACCAAAGACTCTTGTGGTAGGAAAGCTTGTATTACTTCGCTTTGTTGAAGAAAAGAAGTATAATGATTTGAATGAAACAACACAGAGTATGTAATACTTTGACTCAAATAATGTAATGCACCTCTAACTGGGTACGTGGCAATTTGCCGTACTTAGTCGCGCCTTGAACCTGAACGTTCCATTTTGACCACATGTGCTACTCTCATCTACTTCAGAACCTTGCTCTTCCCAGTAGGACATTGGTCCCGGTTTTGTGACCTTGCTCTTCGGTTAAGGCTGTATCTGGCCGATCCTGTGATACTCTGATCCATTTTAGGTTATCATCTCAAAACCTCGGAAGCACGGTAACTGACGTATGTGAGTATCCCTTTGACTGTTCCGCTTTAGGCATAATGCCCCAATCGCCAGCGTCTCAGGTTCTTCTACTCTCTAGTCTCTTACAGAAGTCCCAGTCGCCTCCTTCGAAGGCTTATTCCGGGAAAATATAAATGGGCGTCATTGAATACATTGAATATGCAACTGGAATCCAATAAATAAGTTTATTCTTTGAGTGATTACAATTAGTCGATCAATTTCACTTAAGTAAGGATGAAACTTTACATAGCTTGTAGTACGGAACAACTCTTTCTCCTAGCTCTTAAGCACAGAGTTTGAGTTGAGAGTTGAGCTCCTTGTGTCAGGTAAAGTATAAGCGATTAGCTAAAACACTCGCGCTCAAACACCATGCTGTACCGTTCTGCCGAAACAGTAACCACGTTTCACTCCCGAAACAGTACCCACGTTTCACTCCCAAAACAGTAACCACATTTCACCGTTTGCGGAAGTCGGAATATATGAACCCCCGTATTTCCACATCTAATGATGGAAAAATCATTCTTATTTTGACTACTTTTCTTACTTAATAAGTTTCAATCTTCAATCTATCGTCAATCAATCGACAAAGGAACACTATCTTCAAACTCACTTCTTACCTGTTTCCTTCGTCTTCTTACAATTTGCAGATTTATTCACTTATTTCGGACACCTTGGTCATAATTCCGTAAGGATACATTACTAAGCCCCAAATACTTCTGGTTTTCAAAAACATTAAGCCCACGACTAGGTCAAAATGAGTCACCAAGAAGAAATAGATTATGCGCCATTACACAACTACACTCTAGGTCAGGATGAGATATTTTGCGTTGTGGACTTTGCGTTGCCCATAAAAGGCGTCAAAGAACACGTAGAGTTCCAGGAGATAACTTGGTATATGAGAATAATACATTACAAAAGGTCATGATTTCAGTAAGAAACATATTTGATTCAAAATCATACCGAAATGGACCTCCGGGGCGAATGTTTATCGGTATTATTGGAAGAATACTCTTTAGATGGGCCACACAACACGGAACACCAAAAGAAAGGAGCAAAACATACCCCTCCTAAAGACGTGCCCTCTTTATAAAAGCATGGAG
>JAJMAK010000122.1:0-24814 GCA_030572615.1 Metschnikowia lachancei
TCTGCTTATGAAGTACGTGCATCGGACTACACCTCATGAGAATGGTTATTCAATCAGTGCTATTATGTAAATAACCCTTCACAAAAACTCTAAATCAAATCCGAAAATTACCGTTAACTTCCGACCGGGTGAAAACATGATCCTGTATATCTATAGCCATGCATGTTACAGGTTCTATGTTACGCAAATTTACGCTAGATATACGCAAATTTACGCTACGAAATACGCGAGTGCTTGCGTATCCGTAGCGTAAATTCGCGTAAATGCCGTTGCGTATAATACGCGTAGCATTACGCAACGCTACACGCGCGCATTTTGGGCAACACTGGTTTAGGGTATGTTTGAATTCATTATATACTGCCAGATTTGTAGCACCGGAAGCTCTTTAAAGGAGGAGTAAGCTTGGCAATAAACAAGTAGCATATTTACTGTCAAAGTATGGAGTCAATTAGGATTGTTTGAATCGAAAAGTCAGACATCTGGCTCTACAACAAGTGGTGTTGAGAACGCATTCGTTTGTATCACACGATAAATTAGCACTTCTCATTGGGCCAAGCTACCATCTGCTGGATTACTGCTGAACGCCTTGGGAAATGCCAAGCAACCCATGGACAATGAAAAGCAATATGCTTTGAGAAAGAGATACAAGGAAGTAGTCTGCTCTCAAAAGGAATTGGGCTTGTGGTGAGGCTAGAAGGTCGAACAATGTTGCCAACTGTTCTCGGACCCCAACGGACATCACAAGAGACATTACAACCCAGATTCAAAATGCCTGCAACCGCTCCCTTGAATTAACTGATGTTGATACAATTGAAATAGATCTGGACGATGAAAATAAGCTGGATGAAGAGGATTCTACGCAGTTGCTGCTCATTGGTTTAGATGAAGACTCCACGACTATGCTGCTTGATAGTCTGGATGACGACGGTCTTACTAATGTGACAAGAGCGCCTTCCAACTTTTTCAAATAGAGAATTTAACTATTTCTACATTATTTAGACGACTACTCTTAAATCATACAACTGTGTATCAATCGAAATTGAAACCAAGCAAGCATAAATATACCTAATATTTCCTAATTAGGAAGGATGGGTGTTTATATGCAAGAAAAACCTGGTTAACTTCATAAGCCGGACAAATTTCGTGCAAGAGATAAATCCGGCTTAAAGAGGTATTACTGTATTGATTGAATATTGATTAAATATATATTGAAGATTGAAACGTATTAAGTAAAGAAAGTAGTTAAAATAAGAATGGTGTTCCATCATTACATGTGGAAATACTGAGGTTTACGTATTCCGATTTCTGGAAACGTAGTGACTCATTGCCGGGGTTGTTTGAACGCGACCGGGTTCCAGCTAGTCGCTTATACTTTACCTGACAGCCCGCCTAGTTTCGACCAAATTAAAGATTTTGTGAAGAACGATGCCAGAATTTTAGTATAAGTTCAGGTTGCTCTGGCCTGTTGTCTTGACAGTATTGAAGAATTTCTTTTAAGTGGTGTTCGCGTGCGTAGACTTCGACGAGGCCTGGAGCTGTTTTAGCGAGTGTGAAAGGATGGTATGTTTGTCGCTGGGCAGGGGATGGAAAAGTTGACGTTACCCTTAAAAGTACATGACATAGCAAGCTCGCACTTAACTGGGAATGGACTTTAGGAATAGTATGTGGTCCTGAGTACCTGGATCGTAACTTCCTTGTTAATTTAGCCTTGTGAGCATCCAGAGAATGTTCCAGATGAGTACAATTGATGAATACGTCTTCACCTTCCTGGTATTGAGCGTAAGTGTGGCGGCGATCATCCGAACATGTACCTTCCTTCCCGTCATAACTTCTGATTCCAACCCTTTCAGCGATGACGGATGTTTTCATACACTTAACAATTGACAAAGACAGACGAGTGAACTTGCAAGTGATTGACCAAAATAAGAATCGCTTAAGTTTTAAAAAGTGAAATACTGAAGCATGTGTGATATTTTTTAGCAAAGTACCTGGGGTTGGCCACTTTAATTGGGGCATTTTCGGGAGAGAGTCCAGGTTTTGAGTCTGCGTTTGCCCACGGACATCTCTCTTTGAGACCACCATGGAGATATGTAATTTCTTCAATTCTCATAATTTTGCGTTCCAGTTGTCTTGCTTCTTTGTCTCCTATGTTGACTGGTTTCTTTACTTTACAGTGACTCTGAGAGGTGTGCAGAATTAAATTGAAACACTGTATTCACCATATTGTGATTATAAGAAGCCGGTGATGTTTGAAAAGAACGAATATATATAAAGTACATACCATTGAAAAGGTTCCTCATGGCAAAAATAAGGATGCAGCTTTATTGCGTCATTGTCCTTACAGCGAAGCTTCTGGCCATCCTTGTTCTATCTGCTCTAGACCTTTTGATGGGAACACTCTCTAGCACTTTACAATACCCCACACGTTTTTCGTCTTTATAGAACACTCAATGATTCAAAAGGTGTTTTCAAAGAACCACCCGAAGACCGTTCCAGCTAAACTATAAACTACAATATGAAGAATGTCATTTCTAAGAAAATTAAAGTATATCATCCAGTTCCATGTACATTGAGCTACCTATTTCAAAACAAGTGCATCCAGGGCTCATCCCTATCATTTTCTGTGTACCTCCCCATCACAAAAAGTGTGTTTTCTGCTTGCTCGAGCTGTGAGTCAAACACAAACTTTAGTGCAGGGGAGATTTCCTCCAATTCCAAGAATGAACTCTTCCAAGAAGTTAAAAGGCTGGTACTTCGAAAAATAGTGTCTTGGTATCCCGGGATCCGAGGATCAGGGTTCCCAAAAGAATCGTGCAAAACCAAAAGCACTACATTTAGCTGAAGTAATTTAAATATTAGCCGTTGTGCCAACCCCATAATCGGGTTGTAGAAATCCATCAAAAGTGCCGAAGTGAACATTTTGTGGAGCGCTGTTTTAGCAAACGCCAATTTCGATATTGCCTCTGAGCTCACGGTTTTGCCGTAGTCGGTATGCCATTGGATATGGGTAAGTCGATTCTGAAGTATGTGGGCCAGCAACCGAAACTCGGTATGCTCAAACACCGTGTTGTGCACGAAGGATTTCAAGCAGTTGATAAACGCATCCACTTCCGCTGTGAGGTTTTCGGGGCACTGGGAAGGTAGTTCAATGGTATAGTTATAGATATATGGACTGTGATGAAATGTAAATGGTACTTTGGGGGTATTATTTTGGGGCTTTGATGGGATAGTCACGTTGGTGAAGTTTCGCCAGTTTGGGTGATTTGGGTTGATCACATTTCCCGAAATAAGTGGGCTACAAAGTGCTGCGATGAAGAACTTGAGCACGTACACCATCTTAATGTTGGAAAAGACTGTTCTTCTATTTTGAGAAGGATGGTGGATATTTATCTACCCACCAGAGCAATGCACTCAATGGGTATATGTATAATCTAATTGCGCGACCCTGGAATAAAACCTCGCTGGCCATTCCACACTATATGGTGGTTTAAGAGAGTGTGTGGTACTTTAAGAGATTGTTTTAATGGAATTTGCAGCTCTTTTTGATTGAATTGCGTGTTTTCAAAAGAGGCGTTCGGTAAATATGCGCCCATATGCCTGGGTCGGTTTTACATCCTGATATAGTATAGCTTGTGACCCATATAAGTGTATTGAAAGAAAGAAATAGAAGGGTTGTGGAACTCATTCCGAGAGGAACGCAACCATGGAATGGAATTCGAGTATGTGGTTAAAAATTAATCTACCTTTTCCTTCCGTGCCGTGTTCCAAATCCAGTCATACTCGTGTAAGTTGAGAGACCACTTTTCATTAGGTAAATAGATTTTATTAATAGATTTTATAACTAACGAGATATACATAGATACATTAGGCCGAAACCCTCCATCTTGAATACCCAATATCTCTCTAAATAAACATATAGTTACTGACCATCTATTTGCCCGGGAGAAAATATCACATCACCCTTTAATGAGACTCTCAAGCAATGAAAGAGTATTGTATTCTTTGGCATATTCCATGCTGAAAACTAGCAGAAGAGCAGGTAAGTTAGTACTGACTTTGCTGAGCACTTGTTTCCGGTACTCAACAGGATTTTTGACCCGGGCTACGATATGAGCGTACCTCGGAAACAAAACATTGGCCTGGCCAAAAGAGTCGTGCCAAATCAAAAGCTTTTTGGATTTCTCACAGACTATGCACAATATCACCAGCAAGTATTGCCTATCCTCAGTCGTACCGGTCGGAAGACTTGAAAAATTTGGGTCTTACGCCCCAGGTGTCAGGTTTATAAGGTGACAAGCCTGATTAAAATAACAATAATGACGCATATTTAAGATATACAAGTGCTGAATTAGCTGAGCAGGAAAGTTGGATAAAACTTGGCCCATGATCCCAAAAATCTTGAAACTAATTGGGGGTTTGTTCGCTCCTTTATATTCCGGAACGAACGTGACAACATAAGTGAGCCAGAATTGTGGAAACTTCTGGAAAGAGACAAGCCAGATAAAGACATCCGGAGTACAGGCATTCTCTATACAGGGACACCTGACACGAGGGGGTATATTTGAGTAAGTAACAACTCAAGAATTTGGACGCAGCCATTCATGCTGTTTTCAACAGTATTAGTACTGATAAAATCTATGCGAGGCCCAAGCACGGTCGCTATGGGTGCTGCAAATGGTCACTCAGATGGAGGTAATTCTCATAGCGCAAAAATTCAAGACCATTTCCAGTAATTTCGTTGTCATGTTTGCCTCATCACCGGAGGAACTAGGATCTTTCAATTACTGCGCTCCTTAATAATACTGGTGAAGTGACCTCGGGTGTCTCATAAAACTCATCTTGCTTTGGGTTATTGTTCGGGCCATATCCATCATAGTCCACTTTGATAGGTGACCGATGTGGTTTGATTCCATGTGAAATGAAATCCTCCACTAATTCCTTTAAATACTTGTACTGTGACATTGAGTATCCTTCTGGTGTCCTTGTGAATTCGATTCCCAAGTACTCTGGACTGGTCGAAAATATTTTAGATCAAACATCTTCGCTAGGTCCTTCTTGAAGTCTTCAAGAACTTGTTCGTTTCAACTATGAACAAGTCATCCACGTAGAGGGCGATCATGAGTCTTCCAAACTCGGTCTGTTCCACAAATATGGTTTCTTCAAGATCGTTAGCTTTGAGTCCCAACCGTTCAAGCCTGGATGCTAGGAACATATACCTTTCGAAACCCTACTGTTTCATTCCATAAACTGATTTCTTAAGTAGCCAGCACTCACCTTGTATGTCGTGGCCTGGGGTGGTTTGACATATATTTCTTCTCCCTTTGGTAGTGGTGCGTTTCGGTAGGCCAGTTTTATGTCCAAATGGTGAATGGGGTAGTTGAATTCGGTTGCCAACAGGGTAAGTGTGAGAATAGACAGTAATTCGGCAACCGGAGACAGTACTCTATATTTGTCGAAATGAACACCCTCTTTTTTGAATCCTTGGACAACGCATCTTGCTTTGAATACCGCACCCTTCAAATCATCTTCCCTGTGTGTGTCTACCCACCTGGTCGGTATAACTACTACGTCCTTCGGGATTGGCTTGACCTCAAAAACTCCTATCTCTCTGAAATTGTCAAGAACTCCGCTTTTTTCGTGCCTCGGTGTCGTTGTGTTTCATCTTGATATTGTTAATTCGCTTCAACTCCGGTGCATCAACGTCGTGGCCATTGCGATCAACAAATCTGTTAGGTACCGATACTTCCCATTCCGATGTTGGATACTTCTTGGGCATCTGTACCTCTCCTTCTGTCCTTGTCCTGTATCTATATACGTTAGTATCTCCCTCAGTCAGCCCCAGTGGTTCTTCTCTGATATCCAGCGTGAGAATTCTCTTGTACGGGATAGGCTCTGGTGTACTCGGCTTAGCTCCTCCATCTTCGGCGCTTTTTACCGCCTTCTTCACTAGGCACACCGCTAACTTCGTCATCACTGGCCCTGAAGTGGAAGTTGCCCCCCTTTGTGTACCGGAACTCCCGGACTATTGGCGCCCGGTGGAGCCAGGAACTCCAATGCTACTTCCTCGATCAGATGGGGGATTCCCTCATAATCATGTCCATCGTCCAGAACACTCGAGCCGGGTACATTCTGGACTAGCGATGGGTGATTGATACCATTGTCATCCCTGTGCACCAGCGGCACCCGTTCGCCTTCGATCTCTATTTCCGATGAATCGTCTGTAACGGGTGGCGTGGGATCCGCAGTACGACCCCTAATATCAGAATTTGTATTAGCCCTTGGGGTTTGTAGCCCCATCAGACTAATCCCCGCTATACTAATCCCCTCTATACTAGTCAGTGCACTATCTCGATCCTGGTCGAGCTCTCCTTCCAGGACCTGCCGGGGCACACTGGTCGGATTGCTCTGATCTGCACACTTTTCCAGAGGCCGAAGAATAAATGACGAGTATTTCTGTGGGGATTCGTTTGCTACTTCAACAGTCGTAACAATGTTTGGCTGATTCGGTACCACGACATGCCCACTTCTGTACGAGTCTTCCACAACTTCCGTCAAAGGTTCAGCTTCTATCGAATCAATTTCCGCGGTTATGTTTTCTTCTTGTTCCACATTCATGATTGGGTGATGGAAAAGATGTACTGATAGCATATGTCTTTGCAAAATTTATTGAAAGTCCTCATTACACCGGAATCAATGGATCAGGTGTTGCAGGTTTGTAATTAGCTAATGTTCAGGAAAATGTAACTCCAGCAGCCAATGAAGTGGTGTCAGCAGGATTGTCTGATACAGTGGTAGTTAGCAAATTCACAAGTGACTTTGATTCCGAAACCTCATCAACCAGGACATTGGCTTCGTTTTGAGTGTTAATGGCCTGGGAATTATGCGCAATATCCCTCGAAGGACTTGCTGAATGTCATAATTCTGGGACTTCACACATTACTACAACAACTTGGGAAGATATTCCAAGTCCGTGACAATCCATACAGGAGTTTTCCATCGAGGACAACACCCAACATTTCCAAGACATTGAAGCAATATCCTAATGGCTTGACAAGTTCAAGTCGCTTGAAAATAAGAACTTTGCGAAGAGAAGAACTTTTCGAAAACAGGAACTTTTGGCAAAAAGTTAGTTTGACAGACACGTCAGGCCAACGAGCAGGACTCAAAAGGTCGTTCAAAATACCCAATGCTTTTTGGCCCAATTCACTTTCAGATGCACTTTTACGACTAATACAAACGTAAGGAACCAAAAACGTAACACAGGCTTCATCTTGTCCAAATGGAATCATGTGGCCATCTGATGTTGTGAAATCGTCTACATAATCGATCTCTGAACTCTCGATAACCTTTTGACTATTTTCTTCATTGTCACTTTTGATTGCCTTTGCTTTATTCTCCCAGAGAAGGATGAGTTCCGCCAAAGCGATCGCAGGAACTTGGCTTTCCAAAGCCGTAGTGGCCAAACGTCAACTCACTCATGGGAGGAATTATGTTGGAGATAAAAATCTTTCTCGCAACATAAAATTGATCGGGGTGTTGACTGATGATTTGGTACACATTTAAACCATGTGTGACGTTAAACCCATCCTCTGTAAGCACCTTTCTAGCTCATTTCTACCAGCTATTCGGATATGCGACATGAACGAGCCAAGGGCTTGACGGGTGCAAATCTGTCAAGCGCTGGTCTCACCAAGTGTCTGGATTCATTTTGATGAGTTATAAGAAGGGCAACAAAACCTTGGGTAGCATCTTGTGGCGGTGTTTTATAAGCAGCGATGAAATAGGCAGTAGTGACACAGGAAACTTGTTTTCTGTTGTTGTCTTCCAACTTAATGTAGTTCCAGATGAACTTGATTATGCCTTTCCTGTGACATCAAGCTGCAGTACTCCTTTCAACGTTGAATGATGATCTGGATTGGTATACCAAATACTTCCGTTTGAAACTCACTCATCATACGGCATAGATTATGAATGCCAGAAGGGGGACACATTTCTTTGGTCCAAAGGGCCCTTTGAACTGGACTTCTTAATTGAAAGGTCAGGCAGAGTTTTCAAAAATCTTGAATAGACCTTCACGACCACTGAGATTTGTGATCTTGAGGTAGGGAAAGAGGTCAAAGACCACGGATCTATGAGACATCAGCAAATTCATCCGAGTGATTTTACTTCTTTGAGCAACAAGAAGCAACCAGCACTGCTGCATGTGTCCACACTAACTTTGGATATGTTCCAATCCATGATACTCGTCAACAACTACCTCAGTTAAGTGTCATATTTGTGTGTAACAGGTAAATCTTCAACACACTCAAACTCATCTTTATAATGAATGTGGCTGGACGAAGGCCGGGTGGAATCACTTAAACCTCGAAGACCCGATGACGTAAATTCAATGTCGGTGCCGTTAAACCAGACTTATGAAGCTTTACGCAACCTTAATTGGTAGGTCCACACTGTCCGTCGAGTTTATTGTTCCATACTCCGAGAGGCAATGGAGACAATGTTCTCGAACCTATTCTGCATAGGTAAATGAAGAATGTGTTGGAACATACTAACGTGAGGAAAGCGTGACGTGATCTACAGAGCGGCTGGCGTAAAGAGGAAGGTATAGGGTTCCGGCAAGCCGGCTAACTTCATTCTTCCGTATTCTATCCAGATGTGTTTTCAGCTTTTTCTGTATATTTGTATAGTATTTAAGATGTTTTGAAGAAGCGTCGTGTACTACAATTATTTATTTACAAACATTCATCACTACTGCTTGAAAAAAGACGCCGCATCTTTCTCAATCACAAACTGTGAAGTAACATTTGCCAAAAGTCCTAGTCATATCGTCTTGACTTTCCTTGAAGTCGACAAGAACTATCGTCCTTGAGTATATACATTAGTATATGCTTGACCACGGTTGATTGCAATCTCCTTCAATCCCTTGATTTAGAGATCATAAAAACCTACCCATTGGAAGATAACTTTCCAACACCAAGATTTTATTGTGTACTTTATCGTACTCCGAGTTAAACAATAACTGTAGCCCATCAGGTGTCTCCTTTGAAATCTTCAAAATCGATTTCAAGAAATCCAATTGTTTTCGGACTTCGGTAACTAAATGATCATATCCGGGCACCAGCAGATCGATCTCCCCCGTAGACGTATTTAACTGCAAAAGTTGTACCTTGAGCTGAACTACCTCATAGATCAATACCTGCATCAAGCTATGGTCATTGTTAAAAAGCCACATGGACTGAGTAGCATCTGCCATCATTCTAAAGGTACCTTCAGCATAATTAAACTGCACGGCGTCGATTTTCATGAAGTTAGCAGTGTTCTCGATCTGATGTCGAATACGTGAAAGTCTTCCCCAAAGCATGTGCACCAGTTGCTGGAAGTTTTCATAGTCGAACCTCTTCCAGGTGATGAACAGTTTAAGAGAAGTAACGAAGCTTTCCAATTGTGTGTCCAAAGACTCCGGGTAACCATTGTAGCCGACATTTGTTGTTGTTGGGTGTTTCACCATTTGATCTGTGAGCGCCCCAAACGTGTGACTTTCCCTAGGTTCAAGACTGATGGACCTTGATGATATAATGACAGGGCAAAGTACCACGAGGGTCCAGGGTACTGATATTTTCATAGTGTACTTTAAAATTTCGCTTGGTATTTTTTGTATTTCGGTTATATCTTTTAACTTATTGGATTTGCTAAGTTTAGAGGAAATTTACTAAATCGATGGCACAAGGCTGTGGGCTTTCGAACGGGGGTGTACCAAGTTGAGATGTTTTTAGTTCCGGAAATTTCAAGGTGTTTATTTTGACACCAATTTCGGGGTACTGAATTATTTCTTTCTTTTATTTTTATTTTTATTTTTTTTTTCCTTTCTTTTCTTTTTCTGTTTCAATTGTTTTTGAAAGAAATATACAACGCATAACCTATTCCTTCTGTTCAAATAAAGGCTTAGAACTTATCACCAGTGTAGATTAAAATTAGTAAAATGCGAAATTTAGCGAAATATATTTTGAGCTATATTTGGATATTTTTACTAATTACTAGATGTCAATATTGACTCGGTGAAAAATTTAGTGAAATGTATCCTAATATATCGATTCGATATATGTAAAGAACTAGGCCATGACCAGGTGCTTCAGCCCTCGCTAGAAGCAACGACTAGCGTGTTCAAATGGAATCGGCAGAGCCCGAGCTTAGACCTGGGCACGATTTGGAGCTGCTGAGGTATAGAGACGAACAAAGGAGCACATTCGAGGCGAAGCTGACCGGAGAACACCGGCCCGAATAATGAGTATCATCAGGATAGTGGGGGTCTCTCAGCAGGGAGAGCGACACCATGAGCAGTAGGTTCATTGTCTACTACACTGAATGATAGCTGAATGGTAGCTGAATGTTAGCCGATTGGCTAGCAAGCTCACAAATCAGCATTGAATCGTGCAAGAAAGTTGGGCAGTCCTACTTGGACTTTTGTTACGATGTACAATGAGACATCGTTGATGGTATACGCCAAACTCGAGGATAAAAGAGAGAGGGTTTACGTAGTTTTCAGTTAGTTCACCAAAAAACATGGCTCAATCCGAGTACGATCAAAACTTTGGCCATTATTGAGGAGGTTTATTCAGAGACGAAATGAGCAATCTCGAAGATTCTTTAAATGGCATCCAAGTGAACAGAGTGCTCAAGATAGCGTAATGGTTGCTGAAACCAGTGAGGCCCAAGTTTCTGGAGAAGTGAGCGAAAATGAAGGCTTTTTGATCTCGAGCGAGGATGAAGAGGAGAGTAGATTTTTTTATGATAGTTTGAGTATTGTTTTTATTTATATTTTAATTGTTTTTTTGTGTTTTTGTTGAAAGAGGCTCGGAATATAACTTTACTAGAGAGAGAGAGTGCTCCTTGAGCATGATATCTCCGGTTGAATCGGGATTCTCTTGACGAAGTGCCCGCTAATCAAGAGAAATGAATTTTTTAAACACCTGACTAAAGCGGAAGCGATGGCTCTGTAGATGATGGTGTTCGGGTCCGAGACGATGTCTGAACAATCACTTGTACGGGGAGGTGTTCTCGAGAGGAGAACCAGCTCCACCCCTGGCTTTCAAAAAGAATTTCGACAATGTATTTTTTATATATATGTTTTTTAGTTAAATATCATTTTGACAAGATATAGAAAAAAGTTCGAAAATATATTTCGTCGTAAAAAACGTAGTCGATATATCCATTCCAATCAACTCTGGCTGTAATGCACCTGTAATCACTACGTGGCAGACAGCCGTACTTGGTGTACACGTTGAACCTGAAAAGTCACATCTTTCCAATGTGTGGTACTGTATTCTCCTTCTGGATCTTGTTCATCTACTTCAGGGCCTAGCTCAAAGGGTTTAAGACCATGAAACTCTTTTCAGGTCCGTTTCACATTCAATCTTCCCGATGCGTGATACGGCACTCCACTTCAGGACCTTGCTTGTCTGCTTTAAGAGAGTATTGCACTGGATCTTGATAGTTGTAGAAACTGACTTCGAATCCTTGGTTAATAATCGTGGCCACTGGTTCGATTACAACCATTTAGATTCGCCAGAACCGGTACGTTGATTGGAGAATGACATGCAGTTGAAAAGGCCAAAGATATGTTGCACAGTAATTTGAAACGAGCGGAAAAACGACGGGCGTATCCCCACTGTTGCAAAGAATCTTAGTGATACTTCAATTAAAAGCTTAAGTATCTTCAGAATTTCTAAATAAACTTAATCATCACCTTTTCCCAGGAAAGTGTCGTGATATTTGTGGTTTTAAACCCTTCTGTTTTTATGGCCAATACATGACTATCGGATGATGTTTTCCAAATTAATCATATATATACGGCATCTTTGAAGGGTTGTAAACGGATATGAAAGAACCGTTACCAGTCATTCGTAGATGGGATATGTTTTCACAAGTCTTCTACCATTATAATATCTTGAGACACAACCCCTTCTGATGCTAAACAACCAAGGTCCAAAACTCCCTAACTTTTACCACGTACCACCTTTACCGTTGGATATTCTGACTCCACACTGGTTAAGATTCCCCATTCGAGCTCCTTCGTGTCTTCGGGTCTTTTTGTTGCCCGAATAGCCTTTTGAATATCCCCAGTGACAATCTCAACATCCTTGAGTGAGGTTTAATTGGCCTGTGCCATGGAAATCTCGTTTCTTTCGGGATCAAACACAACATACGCATGACTTCTGTTCAGGATTCAAAGGCCGTATTAACTCACTCTGATAAATCATTATACTGAACACCACTCCCAGTGTGTTTCAAGGGGCTGCAATCTCGTCAGTTGGGTTGTTTTGTGGTTGCAACTTCCCGGGTGATACTCCAGATTGACTCAGTTGTCATTGTAGGCTTCCTTGTAAATGTCTATATGGCTGCCAACAAGATAAGATTTGAGCTATCAGCAAAACACTCCCTTCAGCGTCGACTAAGACATATTTTCAGTTATATCCATGAACATCTACTATTTAACCGAGAAACCCTTAAAGAAAACATTCCCCGGTAAACCGAGAGCAAGATCATCATCTGTTTACCTGAACACCTAGACGAACTTTCGATGCCTCTGTGCCTCAGTGGGTATATCTGAGGAAGATCATTTCTGTGGTTGAAAACAATACAACTTCACTTTTTGTGATTTGAAAAAAGCTGGTACTTCTAAATATACATAATCTCATATAACAGTGCTAGTGGGTGGAACCATTATCCTCCATAGTTTACCTCCCTTCAGATCCTCGGGATAGTTTCCATGTTGGGCCCCTACTGTGCGATGGAAATAAGGGGAACAGAATTAGCTAACTTTGACCTACTTCAGGACTCCACTGCTCCAATTTAGGTTAGCATTTCTTTTTCTCAACCTTGCAAAATGGGTTTTTGCTTACGTGGGGTTTCACCGTGTGTCCTTCCGCTTCGGCAATAATGCCTCAATCGTCAACGTCTCAGGTTCGTGTACTATCTAGTCTCTAACAGAAGTTCCAGTCGGGTTCTTCGAAGGCTTATTTCAGGAAAATAAAACTGGCCTAATAAAGAGCTTTTCTTGCATCAGCTTCATCTACATCATTGAAGCACACCATACCTTTAAGGTGGCCGGACGGCTTGATCCTGATACCATTTGTTCGTCTAGCTTATACACAGTGGACACTCCCATATAGGTAATTACACGACCGTTATCCAGAGGAATACATTGACTGGTGGAAATGGAGGTCGAGTCTGTACCGGTTCTCGTCCAATACATACAATTGACCCTACAGTATATCACACCGTGCCCGGCCACCCATGCTCCCGGCCACAAAACTGCGAGACGCAATTCTTTGTTTTAGTTACTACAAGAAACTAATTGTCAGTATAAATGGAAAGAAATTCGTGTAAATATTTGATTGAACAAGAAGGATGATATTTATTAGCACTTGACAAAAGAAATTAAATCCAAGCTTAAGTATTCGTGCATTGGCAACGCGATTTGAATTGCCCAATAGTACCCTTGCGGCTCGGTTTAATGGAGAAGAAAGCAAGCAAGAATCCGATATAAAAAGACAGTTAATGGCCACAATTGAAGGTAAAAATTTAAAGAGTTGGATCATCTATCTAAATTATGTTGGAATAGCTCCCAAACATGGGGAAGTGTGAGATATGGCTAATAAGATACTCGCGGCACGCGGTACGAAGTCGCATATCACCGTCGGAGCTAACTGGCTTCCTAGGTTTGTTAATCGGAGTGCAGAGCTCGAGATAAGAATTTCACAGACCCGTGACTGGGTTCGCTCCAATTCCGAGACCCCGGAAATATTTTCTGAGTGGTTTACTCGTGTCCGAAGTACGATTAGCGAATTCGGGAATGTCGATGACGATGTTTACAACGGGGACGAGACCGATTTTGCGATGGGAATGTTAGCAGCTGCTAAGGTTATAGCGGGAAGTCAGTTCCACGATGAGCCCTTAGTAATACAGTCTGGAAATCGTAATTAGGAAACTGCGATCGAATGTATAACTGCTACAGGCGTCGCGTTACCCCCCTTTATTATTTTCAAGGGAGCTCAGTTGCAAAAAGGTTGCTTCGCTGGTCTACCAAAAAATTGGCGCATAGGTATCAGTGAAGACGGGTGGACTAATAACCATATTGCACACCTTTGGGTTAAAAAGACTTTCCTTTCTTCCACGGCGGTTTGTCAAAAAGAAAAATTTCGTCTCTTACTCTTCGATAGCCATGGAAGTCATTTGACACCAGAATTCAAAGAAGTATGCGAGGAGAATTTTTTTGAGCTCCAATGTATGCCACCACATGCTTCAAATCGTCTTTAGCCTCTTGATGGGGTGTTCTTTTCTGTCTTGAAACGCTCATACAGAAATCATATTCACAAGATGATGAAATTAAGAGTTAATAAAATTGACAAACTTGAGTTCCTCACTGCATATCCCAAAGCACGAATTCGGGCATTCAAAAGCGAAAACATAAGAAGCGCTTTTCGAGCCGCTGGATTATTTCAATTCGAGCCTTCTTATGTGATCTCGAAACTTCCTTTTCGCGTCTGTGAAGAGCCACCGGAGCTGCAAGATGATACTCAAGACGATACTCAAGATGACGTTCAAGAAGAACCTACCGCCCCTTCAAAGTATGACCAGTTAAACGAGCTAACTCCTGCAATCAAAAATAAACTTCCGGAAATAAGTGGTAGTCAGAAAAGTCCTCTAAAGACGAAGATTGGCAAACTCGTGGATATTCCGCACAGCTGCAATGTTACAAAAACAAAGGCACGGCCAAAAGGCATCTCATTTTGGAAAGTGATCTTTCGGTCGAAGAGGTCGAAGATACATTTGCGGTGGATGTAGGCACTCAGGAATGTCCTGTCGATGATGAGACTGTGCGGACTAATAATGGGTCCCGAGGCTAAGCGCCGCCCATATTCATGTGGAATATGTCACATCTCGGGACATACAAGCAGAACCTTTCCTGAAAAGCTTTGATGCTGTTTTCTAAAAAATATTTCAAAACTTTCAGTAAATTAATGTATTTTCTTCTAAGCGAATGATGGGTCTCGCAATTTGGTGTCCGGGCGCGTGGGTGTCTGGGCGCGGTGTCATATACTGTATCCACTTTAAGTTTGCAATTCTCGGAACATTTTGGCGCAACCCGTCACGTGATGTGGTATTAGGATTCGTCCACGCTCGGAAAAAAAGAGATTTGGACAACAGTAGAGTAGCCTTTTTTCCTGGAAAGATGATCAGTGATAGTATGGGACAGTCCTAGAATATTGTTGTTGTTATTGCATATATTTGAATTGATACGACGATTGCAACAACCGCATGGCACACAAGGGTGCGTCGTGCACTTGACGTGCCGAGCCGTGTCGGGCGCACGGAAAGTTTTTCCGCATCAATCGCATCAATTTTCCGCATCAATGAGTGCCACGAGCCCCGCCTTACCACCACTATAAAGCAAAACCAGGGAGATTTTGCAATTACACCAAATAGGAAAGAAGCTGTTTCTTCCAAAAAAATAGAATCATTCTGCCTTTTTTCCAACCCCCCCTTCCCATTGTCCTACCCTCTCAAAAGGGTTCAACCTCTTGGTGTGCACACACCTGCCCATAGAACATTTGCAGCCGCACGGCACCATCACCTTGCGTCGACACCGGTAGAGCAATAGCAACCGATATGCCGGGCGAAATGGAAAACCCAATCAAAGAAAAAAATAAAGAACCCCAACAAAAAGAGACAGAAAGTCGCAAAACTCCTCCGGCTTGATAGGACTACCGCCGTTGAAAAGCTGTGAATTCTTTTCATCTCTCGCTATTACTGATTGGTTCAAATATCTCTATTCGTTATCTCCGTTCGCATGGTTCTAAGGTAGAAAAATCGCCAAAACATCTTCACATCTAGAAAAAAGATACCCAAAAAACCCCAAAACATCCCAAAAACCCCAAAAAAACCCCAAAACACCCCGTCTTTCATGTTCTCCCACAACAAGGACCAAAACAAGGACCTAACGTACTTCGATATCCGCCTCAAAACCCACGGCTTTAAAAATACCGTGTTGGTGAAAGGAAACGAGGCCGAGGTGGAAAACGTGCCCTTGGAAGGCCACATCAAACTCCTGACCAAACTGGATTTGCATGTGAAAAAGATCCGTCTAGTGTTGACCGGCGAACAATCCGTCGACTACTATAACAAATCTCTCGACGGAGGCCAGGTGACTGAACGGAATTGCGTGTTGCGCGTTGTGTGGCCCAACCTTCTTTGTCTGGCTAAAGGTGAGCTCCATTATGGTGACTATAGCGATACCACCATCAAGTACCAAAAGGCGGACCAGCTTGCGAAGCGCTCCCACGATACCTCTGCCTCCGATCTTGCTAGTTTGGCCTCACAAAAATCCGACAGCCCCAAGCCAGAGACATCCAAAAGGCCCACGTTCCATAAAACGAAGTCTCAGCCTATTCTCTTCAAGAACCAGGAATCTTCTCTCATACGAATTCCCCGCGCGGGCATTGACGGCACCCCTTGTCCGGAATATGCCGGGTCCAAGGGCGAAGGCCATTCTTTTCTTCTTCCTAACGGCAATTACTCCATGCCTTTTTTCATCCATCTCCCGGCAAACACTCCAGAATCGGTCGAGGGCTTATCTATTGGTAAGATCCGGTACAAGCTCGAGTGCCATATCGAAAGAGGCCGATTTGACCGCCCATTCAAGAAAGCGTGCCATTTCCGCATCATCAGAACCCTCCATAGTAGAAACGTCAACCTCTACGACTCCATTGACTTCACCAACACGTGGCCTGGCAAAATCGACTTCAACGTTTCAATCCCACGTAAAGGTATAGCGTTAGGGACCTCAGTACCCATTAAACTTGTGATTGTTCCCCTCATAAAGGGCCTTTCCTTCAAATCCATGTATGCCGAAATTGTTCAGCACTCGTTTGTGAGTGGAATCTGGGGCAGGTCACCTGGGTTTGAGCATGTCATTGGCAAGCTGAAGTTGTCGTGTCCACACCGCTCAATCACCGATGACCACTGGGTAATACAGGGCTCATACCAGTTGCCATCCTCACTCAGCGAAATCACCCCCACTTGTGCATTGAAAAACGACCTTATTTCGGTGAAACACCGTGTACGCGTGCAGATACATATCCGGAACGCCGACGGCCACGTGTCGGAGCTCCGGGCCAATCTTCCGGTGGTGCTTTACATCAGTCCAAATCATGGTCGTGTGGTGGCCAAGCACTTGGAAATTGACCCCACCGGCCACTTTGTCCCTGGCACTGACCCTGGAAAGGAAGACCTGGTGTTTCCAGTGCGGGAACCCGTCAAGTCTCCTTCGGAAACTGTCGACAACGAGGCTGAAGATGCCGACGCCGAGGAAGAAAACGACGACGACTCTGCTCCGCCCATCTACACCCAGCACACAAAGGATATGGTGTATGATTATACCAGTGCACGCTCTCCCATGGAACAGCTCCGTGCTAGTAGTGGTGGGATGACGCCAATTGATGGGTACTTCGATCTTCCGGTGAGCAAATCCAAGGCGTCTTCTCCGATGCCCGATCTCTCCACACTTCTGAAGATTCCGTGCTATGAAGAAGCACTTGAAGAGGATTCCGATGAAGACGGAGAAGAACCCGCTCCTCTGTACCTGGGGGACTCCAGCTTGAGTAAATCACCTACGCCGGTGCTGAGAACGTCCATTCCTAGACCTCTGCTTGCGGAGAGAAGTTCCAGTATGTCGAACTTATTGTCGAAGGAGAAGCCTTCGCCTGCGAAGAAGAAACACCTTTTCTTGAGGAAAGAGAAGAAGTAAATTGTTTTCTGGAGACTATATGTCCGCATTCCTTTTTTCCTCGGTCTTGGAATTACTTATTTATGTGATGAAACAATATACATAGCAAACAAACATATCGCATTCTAGCTCATGAAGTGGTGACTGGGATCTCAAACATTGGTGCCAGACCAGGTGGGACCCTGCCATCCATAAAAACAATCAAGTATATCAAAACTAACAGCTCAAAAATCGGCCAACGCGGTGATGAATTTGGTAGATTTTCGGAAATTGGTTGCGTTGCAGCTACCTGCAAATTCCTCTTCCCCGTCCTTATCCTCATAACGACGGTAAAAAATAGGCCGGGCACATCCACAGGGGCCATTTTCATCTCCTGAAGCTGTATTCTCACAAGGGAATTGTTTGTCCATTACACCCGTCAAGTTTGCTTCTTCGATTGCTTTGTTACTTCTTTTCTCGGGAAGTCTTTCAAGGTTCCCACAATGAACATACCCATCGTCATCAACTGGAGCACCCGAAGTTTCGTCCCGTGGGAGGCGAAATTCATCGTCAAATAGTTTGTAGGTATACTCTAACTCTTGCTCTGTAGCACATGGCAAGCTAATACACATGGCAATAGTGAAGGGGATCACGGCGAATCCTAGAATGGCGAAAGTGTTTGATTTCATTAGGCACTAGTGAAGCTTTCTCTTTGGTGTTTTTTTCTCAGATTCTGCCATTCCAACGCTATTTATGATTCCATGGGAAAAGAAAGCATACGAAAATATATTGCATGACCCTTGGGCTTACCCGAAGCAATAGTTTGGGCCAAGTTTTGGGTGTCACCTTGAACAGGAGTTCCAAATATGACGTGATGTTTGTTTTCCTGCCGGCCATAGAAATACCCAATAGATTTACTGAGCTCCCCGCATCTCTAGTTTAGCTATTTTCTAACAATGATATTTTTGATGGGCAGTACCGTTTATAGAGTAACCGAAAATATATTTAATAGTAAATCCACCGATATTCATTACTTATTGGTATTGTCAATTTGTTTATCGCAAGGAAAACACAATGGGCTGTAGACACAAGTGTTTGTACCCCTCCAAGAAATTTTCTTCTTTTTCATGGGCCTATTATAAAGCGGAAACTTCCCCTCATCTAGCAAGGCCATTTAAATAATTAGTTTCAAGTGTTAGGCCAACTTAGTGGTGCATTCTGAGCCGGGCGATTTTTTTTTTTTCTCAACCATAGAGGGAATTATTAGAGGCCGGGTAACTAGTTGGTGCCCGTGTAAAAGTTCCAAAAAGTTCAACAAAATAGTACCCCACTTTTGTGTGAAATTTATTCTCCCAAATTATCGGAATAAGGGAAGATTTGGGCTAATGGTGGTAATCCCCCTCCCTGAATTTTCTTCTACGGAAGTAAGCTGCAATTAAACACACTTTAAACTGGCTCAATATTATGGCACAGCTAAACAAATGATATCAAGCAAATAATATCAGGTTCGGCTTAACTTTATCCTTCGGGTTCCACCCCTTTCAAACAGTACAACTTCTCTCACTGGGGGCATCTTATAGCCGTCAAATTTCTCCATGTCTGTTGCACAAGAACAGGTCATAAATTCGTGATTGCTAACCACTTCATTCCATGGTTTCAGATAGAATATCGAGAGAAAAAATGCCACCTCAGCATCTGCCAATATATCTGGCTCTCTGGATATCTACAAGAAAAGGTTGCACACGTGACCTGGCCCATTAAGAGCAAGATACTGATACGGATTTCGGCCAGGGTAGAAACTAATTTCGAAATATCTTACAGCTAAACAAAAGTGTGAATCTCAGACTGTGTCCTGAAAAAGATTTGTATACCGAATGAGATGGTACAACTGTTTTACTGCCTATTGATAAACAGTTTAAAACGACCTATTGTAGGGACACTTTGACTAAGAACATTGCAGTAGAAGTATCTCATGTGCCATTTTTCATTTGCTCTTTTCGTTTTTTTTTTCTCTGACCAGTACGCTTCTGTTAAATTCCATTATCAGTATGCTCAGTTGAATGTCTTTTATTACTTGACACACGACGAATGAGCACATGGAACATCTCAAATGGGTACATGTGGGAATTTCACTTTCCATAAAAAACACCAACGAGATGCATGGGTGTTTTTATTCTTTCATTAAATGTTCATACAGGTCAAGGATTATAAGGGTGATTTAGATTCCACTATTAGATTCCAGTTGCATATTCAATGTATTCAATGATGATCTAAAGAGCTCTTCCCCTTGTGCGCCTATTCATATTATCCCGGAATAAGCCTTCGAAGAAGGCGACTGGGACTTCTGTAAGAGACTAGCGAGTAAACTAACCTGAGACGTTGGCGATTGGGGCGTTATTGCCTAAAGCGGAAGAGTCAAAGTGATACTCACATCAGTGACCGTGCATCCTGCGAGGTTTAGAGATGATAAACTAAAATGGATCAGAGTATCACAGCATCGGCAAGATACAGCCTAAACCGAAGAGCAAGGTCAAAAAGCCGGGAGTAATGTCATAAAGCTGAGGGGCATTGTCCTAAAACGGAAGAGCAAGGTAGCAAGGTTCTGAAGTAGATGAGAGTAGCACATGTGGTCAAAATGGAACTTTCAGGTTCAAGGCGTGCGACTAAGTACGGCAAATTGCCATGTACTAGTTAGAGTTGCATTACAGCCACCTCACTCTTACCTTTGCTGCGTTAAAGTCCACCGAGTCTACCTTCTGGAAAGGTCTTCTGGAAAGGTCTTCCGTGAAGCCGAAAAAAATTTAAATAACACTCAAAAATGAAATAAACTCCTTGGGAAGAACTTTAGATTAAAGATGTCTTATGCTCGACAAAAGTTCAAATTCTTGCATGTATTGCTTACTCGTACGCAAGATCTATTTGGTCACGGGTGGGAATTTTCTCAACATGGTTGCCGAAGAAAGAAACTAGGATGAGCCGAGGAAATATCCTCTCAACAAAAGGAATCAGATTCGGTACTTTCTCTCGTTGAACCACCCGTAGTATTATTAGTTTTCGTGCAACTTTTCAAGTATTCTCAAGTGTTTACTGGCTTTATACTCCTGCCACAATTCATATACGGAGTTCTGAACAATTTGGGATTATGATATAACATACACCAAATGACCTATTCATTGCGTTACGTTTCTCGAATGCTCAAAACCTCACACAGCTCGGATAAAAATTGGTTCTTTTCACCAAGGGATTGCTTGATGGCATGATCAATTAAGTGACGGCAAAATATCAAAGAAATCAAAGGTAAAGCTTATACATTAAATGCCAGGGACTTTTTCGGCGAGAAATACTGAGAGCTTGATTGAAATTTTGACTTCTGAACTTCTAAAACTTCCTTAAATAACAATTATAAACTCACATCTAAAGGACTAGTGAATGTTACTTCACCAATTGCATATGCTGAAGCAAAGCAGTATAGTAGCATTATATCAACCATTTGAAAGAGAATAGTCCGTTTCCAAACACATGATAAAGATTCGTGAAGCTTTTGGTTTATATTGTGATGAGCCCTTTAACGTTTCTAAGCTCTGATTCCGGTTTTCTGTATGGCTATTCCTGTGTGGACCATGGTGGATGATTGTCAACCCACCGACCCACCCAGCAAGAAATTAACAATTCTTTCACGCTTCCAAAAGATTGCAAGAGGTTTGGAAGAAAGGTTTTAGGTGCTATCCTTTCTTTTCAGAGTCGATTGAGCCTATTATTGTTCTTGATCTCGCTACAGTGCTCAACCGTAATGTGAAACAAGGCGTTGTTCAGGACTTGGGCTTGTGTTGTCGACCGTACATGCCATTGAAGACTATTTTTCCAAGTATTTCGTCGTAAAAACCGCGAGATTACTAAAGAGGGAAAGAAATGCCTAAAAGAAAAAGAGGTTATGGAAAGAGTGGGAAGTCTGAGCAAGCATCAGGGAAGATGAGTGACTTGTTTGACAAAGAGCACGATATTGGAGGCTAATATGACGAGAATGAAATCCGGTTGCTTTCTATATTTGGGTTTTATGAGATACCGAAAGGCTTGTGACCTGCCATTTACGGGATGGCGAAAGATTTCTTGTCTATGATGGCGATGTCCGCACCTTCGGAGTCGTTATTTTCCCGGGTGAACAACATAGTTACGGATAAGCGAAGCAGACTCGATCCAAGAACTATCTGCATTTTGGCTATTCTCAATGTGAAAGGCATACTCAGAGACGAAATTATTATCTTCAGTGATTTTTCTTTACATGAAGTGCAAGTGGCCACAAATAATGATCAAGATGGTGTAGCTGCTGATACCACTACGGTCCAAGACTCTCACGAAGTGAGCAATTGATTGGGTTTAGAACCCAAGTGAGGATGAAGAGGGGACTTAATTGTTTAATGAGAGGTACTTTAAGTATATATTAATTGTTTGTTTTGTGCTTTTGTTGAGAATAGAACTATATTAGAGAGAGGGTGCTGCTTGAGCGTACCACCTCCGATTTAATCGGACTTCGCTTGTAAGAGTGCCCGATAATTTAAGGAAAATGGATGATTTAACAACCCGAAGTGTGGGCTCTTTAAATGATGGTAGTAGATTCCTCGACGATGTCCAAAAATATACTTGTACGGGGAGGGGCTTTCTGAAGGCGGAGGACCAGGTGCACCCTTCACCTTTAAAACAACAAAATAAATCAAGAATATTTGCTTTTGTACCCTTCACATCAGCATCCTATTCTTCTTCAGATTGCTCAGAAACTTCAAAGACACTTCTTCGGAAAGACAACTCTTGAAAACCCTCGGTGCTTGGCCAGAGATTATTCGGCAAATGACATGCCTTTGTAGAGTGACCAGTTCGCTCTCTGGTGTTGTATTATAATGTGCGTTGTTACTTCTAGTCCCTCGTAAACTGTCACAACGTATCGAGTAAGTGAAACAGTAATCAGGTGTACTCTCTATAACTCCCTGAAAAGCGGATAAGGCCATCGACCATGGCGTGGATGGCTTCTAAGCATCAAATTCAAGCAATTCTTGAACAGTATCTATCTGGTTATGTGTTTCTCCAAGACTTAAAACTGCAAACGTCTTCTTCAAACTGCCAAAATATCCCTTGTGGAATATCAATTTCCTTTCTTCCGAACAAATGCAGAAAACTGAAAGAATAACTCTGACGAAATCGAACTTGGCCAGACTCACTTTCCGATATGTTCCCACTCGTCAAATATAACCTTTGTGAGGTAATTGCACGTTGCAATCATGGGCTCATGTGTGATATATTCACCCATAAGAATGTACTGTGATAAATATGGTTGAGAGGCTCTATTCCAGGATCCTATCCGATTCTCACTACCCTCATTTACGCATCCACATCAAATTTACCCATGGGCAGTGTTACATGGATTTCTGCAAAAGGGTACTTGGTACACATTTTCCTTGGATTGGCCAGGGTACGAAATTGGCCCTAAGAGTAATCTGGAAACCATCGAAAAACTCTTCAAATTAAGCCAATGATGGTGTCATACTTTGACGGGACCATGATGTTTATTTTTTTTTTAATTTTCTTCTTTTTATCTTCTTTCGATACGCTACGTAAATCTTTACGGTAATATAAATTGTCACGATACAATAATACCTCTGTAAGCCGGATTGGTCTTTTGCATAGAATTTGTTCCGGTCATGGCGTTAACCAGGTTTTTCTTGCATATAAGCAAACATCCTTCCTAATTAAGAAATATTAAGTATATTTATGCTTTTTAGTTTCAATTTGAATTGATACACAGCTGTATGATTTAAAAGTTGTAGTCTAAATAATTTGAAATAATAAGTTTTTCTAGTTGAAAAAATAGAATGAGTTCTTGTCACATTAGTAAGACCATCGTCCCCCAGACAATCAAGCAGCATAGTCGTGGAGTCTTCATCTAGACAAATGAGCAGCAACTGCGTAGAATCCCTTCATCCAGCAAGTCCTCTTCATCCAGCTTACTTTGATCTTCCAGATCTACTTCAATGATATCAATCAGTGTTCGAAGGTTGAGATTTCTGTTGGAGTCCGAGAACAGTTGGCAACGTTGTTCCATCTTCTAACGCGCAGAGGAGATTGTTCTCTCCATCTGGTGTTCTCCAATGTTAATTTCTTGCGGCTTTCAAACGATTTTTGGTGAAGTATTTCGATCGCCTTAGCACAAGCCCAATTTCTTTTGAGAGCAATTTACTTCCTTGTATCTCTTTCTCAAAGCATACAGTAAAAGCATCTTATATGAATGAATTAATTACACGCGATTTTATTCAACTATCGTGTATATACATTTACGGCGATCGCTCCCAAAACCTAATGGCGAATAAGCCATGAAGACGTTTTTCGGGAATTTGACTTATTAGGCTAGATACTTTTGTATAAGGAGTATATTTCTTCCGACTTAAAAAATCTAAAAAATGGTCAGAATGCCTTAAAAATTGCGTTTTAAATTTTACGGTAATTTAATTAAATACACATGTTCTTTCAGCTTTGGGAAAATTTAGAAACCGCCCCAAAATCAGTTTTTTTTTTTTGCGGAATAAACCTCTAACATCTAATGTTGATTAATAATGACTATTTTTGAAGCCTTCAGGAACGTTATTCGTGATAATTATTGTTGAAAAGGACCACTTTCCAAAATCAACAAAACCTGCATATAGTCCCAAATTGGCTGAGCCGTAATATGATCATTGGAATGAGGATTGGTTTACTGTTGTATACTTGGACAAACCACACATGCCTATTAGTTGACAAAATAGAGGAATTTTGTCTCAGGAAAGCTTCATACACAATTAAAGGTGGTTTTTTTTGGAACATTTGAGAATATACGCCATAATAGCGTCGCTCGTATCCGCACCCCGATGTGTCATATTTCAGAGAACGTTGTGAAGATAATGTTTATGTAAACTTTATTAATTTGTATCCATCTTTATTTATACTCTGGTTGCAACGCGCATGCGCAAATTGAAGCTTGAAACGTGACCTTTGTCACGTGTTATGTCACGTGTTTTACATAAAAAA